>JAPSGF010000046.1:3648229-3793667 GCA_035772895.1 Perdix hodgsoniae | reverse complement strand
CTTTCTTTCTTTTTCTGGTAAAGAGAGATTAAAAGCACTATTATGAGTTATACTTCTCCCTTAGCCTGAGTTTTCTGCCTCAGATTATTTCTTTAGGCTCTGAGCAAAGATCAGGGACCCCAGAAAGGGCTCTTTTCCCCCAAGGGTGAGTTCCTAATGTGCTATTCCTGCTTCAGTACTTCCCATTCCTCTCTGTTAGATACAGCCCAACCCAGACAGTTAAACTGGGCATAAATATCTCAAAGTTGGGGATATTAAATTCTTGGTATTTGTGTGTCCTGACATTAGTTGAGTTGAATCTTTGTATTGCTCAATATCAAAGGACCACTAATCTATCTAAAATATACTGTTTTTATGGAGAGAGAGCTGACAGTTTTAAGTTACATACTATCTGTGTTAATTTGGAACCAGAAGAAATTAAATAAGACAAATATTTGCCTTGTGTGGTTTACAGTTATAAAGCACAATGAAAGTTACAGCATAGAAACAGATAACCTGTTACCCCAGGACTTAATCTTTTGTATCCGTAACATTAAGCAAAACATATCGCTGAAGAGAAAATCCTGTATGTGGATGAATAAGGGGAAACATTTTTTCTGCAAATATAGCCTCAAAAACCTCAGCTATGTGATAAACCAGTGGGATTCATTAATTTAGCATGCATTTATAATTGCCTAACCACAATCCTCTCTCCAAGGACTAATACTAGTGTTTCAAACCTCCAAGCATCTTCAAGTGGTGACTTTTTTTCTAATCATAACATGCCACAAATATATTTCCTTAACTTCAATACAGACAATATTTTCGTACCTACTGCATATAGGTATTATATGTAGGTCACTCTAAAAGTAATGCTTCCTATTTATTTCCATGGAAACTGCAACAAATACAAAAAGCTGAATAACGCAATTTGATAGAGCAAGTTCTCAGCTGTAAAACATCCTTTTTTCAACACAGTCACCACATTTGCACCATGATGAACAAGAGCCTGCATGCTGCACTCACATAAATCTGCATGAGAAGAGGTGACTCACTGTCACCATTACGGCTGGTGAAACACACCACCCACTATGCTCACATCCACTGCTTGGTCCCCACAAACGTTCAGCAAGCTTCAGTGTCACTGGGTGCCATTGTTTCCACACAGAGGAACTGAGTGACATGCCTGTGCATCACATGCACTTCCATGTCAGGCGCCATTCTGTCAGACTGCCCCTCTGCTGCCATCTGTCACATGGCAACATGGAACGGAATGTTGTCAGGAAGGTTCAACCTCTCCTACCACTCCACTGACATCTGCTTTTGATTTCATGGGACAAAATAATAAAATAGGAGGTATTGCCTTTAGAGCACCCTCATATTTATAGACAGACTGCAAGAGTATACAGATACTGCCACTAACTTACAGTAAAAATCACTTTAAAATGTAAATGTTCTTCCCCTGTCAATGCTAAGTACCACAGAGAAGTTAAGTGCAAGACATAACTCAAATATAGAGGTGTGTACAATATCTATGGCATAGATAAATCATAAGATTTTAAATGAGGAGATACCACTGGATCAGCTGGCTTGACATCGTTTCATCAATTTATACTTTAAGAGAGACCAGGACCTCACATTTAGCTCAGTAATATCTCCCAGAAAGCATCTACTTCTTCATTTGACTGTTTTAGCAGATATTTATACTCATTATACTAATCTATTCCACTCACATTTAATAAGCACAAAATACGAGATGCAAAAAGCAATATTTTTTAAATCACGAAAAGTTATTTGCATGAATAACTTTAGTTTACTTTTACTGTGCTGACAATTTCTGTATATTTTTTCTAAGTAGGTGAATAAAATGCATTATAAGCAACTATGAAGGACACTCAAAAGAAGACATTTTACCTAGATTTAACAGAAAGGTCATCCTGAAGGGTTTGGCTGGACGGGGAACAAGCAGTTACCTGGCCTGTTTGAATTTCACAAATGAAACAATTCCTAAACCAAGAATTATCCATGGAAATTACTCAACTAGTAAACAGAATAATGTCATGGAGTTTACTAGATCGATCTATGCCCGTGACAGGGGGCAGTAGACCCCTGCCCCCCACCCCTGGCCCTACAAAATGGGGAAGGAAGGAAGGGAGGAAAAAAAACAGTGGCAACAACCTATGGAGTAAAACCTATTTTACTAACTATGATATCAGAATGCAAAATAACACAATATTATACAATCTAATTGAAATTGAGACTAATAAATCAAGTAAGATAGGAGAGAGAGAGTTCCCAAGACCAAGTCAAACCTGAAAAGCTTGGAATGGCTAGGAAAGCACCTTCCAGCACCCACTGCCAGGCAGTAAGAGACCTCCCCACCCTGAAGGGTCAGATCCCATGACTTCCGTCATGTACAGGGATAGGTATGTGGAATTGGAGCATCAACACTTCAGTTCCAGAACACTACATGATGTGTTGATGCGGAATATGGAAAACCAAAAAACGTAAAACCATGACAAATAAAAATATTATATTCAGGTCATTTCAAACTAACTACAAATGACTGTTGACTACAACATCAAAAAAGATAAATAATAAATTGCTTTTCAAAAAACTCTTCTTGACAAGTATACTTTTTTTCCTGTGAAATGTGAACCACAACATTATTTAGAATCCATATCTTGGGAAATATCTGATCCCATGAATAAACACAGCAGATGATCAGCAAGCTCTCATCGAAACCAAAACCCTCAGCTTGCTCAAAACCATAACTCAGATGAAAACCCAGCAGTCCTAGCCATGTAGGCCAGGAAACAACAGCAGTAATTGCATTTATTATTTAAGGAAAGGGATAACAAAGCAATGAGTGTGTCTTGCAGCAGGTATCTGGAGCCCCAAGGGAGGAGGTAATGTGTCCTACAGCCCTCTGGCACAAAGTCTTTTTACCTCAGCAAATGCACCACTTTGTATCACTGACATATGTGAGCAGTCTGGAAAAAGTCTGTTGGGGAAACAGTCACTGCAAGTCCTCCTGTTTTTCTGATACCTTAAATATTTTATTTTAGCTCCTAACTAAAATATATACATGATGAGCAAGACAAAGCAAATTCTTGAACAGTCAGTCTGTCTCTTCTTTTTGGATAAGCAATACCTGACTTAAAACACATGAGAGAAGCTAATCACCACTTCCCAGTATGGCTCTTCTTTAAAATGATGTCCTGTTAACATAATACTACATGTGCAGACAGTGATAGAACAAGGGGAAATGCTTTAAACTAAAAAAGGGGACATTTAGATAGGATGTTAGGAGGAAATTATTTACTCAGAGGGTAGTGAGGCAGTGGCACAGGCTGCCCAGAGAAGCTGTGGATGCACCATCTCTGTATGTGTTCAAGGCCAGGGTGGACGAGGCCTTGGGCAGCCTGATCTGGGGGGTGGTCACCCTGCCCACAGCAGGGGGTTGGAACTTGATAATCATTACGGTCCCTTCCAACACGAGCTGTTCTGTGATTCTGTGATAATTCTTCATTTTCCAGCAGAACCAGAACATGTAACTTGTACCATCTATCCACTTGTGTCTGTTCCAGTCCTTTCACTACTAACTTCTGACACCATTTGGGCAATTTCAACCTAATTTTATAGAGTTAAGACTTCTGAACTATTAATCATTACTAGGCAACTGTGTCAAATAGAGACAGTTACTTACATTCTGGTGTGAAGTCAGTTTCATCTCAATGTGTATTTATCCTGCAAGTCAGGAACCAGCCAAGCATCTCTCTGTGTCCATTTAGCAGACGTCGGGCATGTTAGCTGCAAGAGACAAAGTGAGAAGAAGGATAAGAACAGTATCTGGTACAAGCTCAGAGGAAATCATATTCTAGTACATTAGATAACTTATTTTTAAATTTCTTATATAAGTCTCCCTTAGCAATTATTCTAAATTAATTTTGGCAGTGTTATACCAATATTTTGTTCCTTTTCCTTCACTTTTTGCAAAAGTGCCTTCTAAATAATGCTCTGCAGCACCATAAACACATTTTCTTATGTCTTGTTCCAGTCATATAATGAAGGTCATTCCTCAGTAATGAAAGCAGAGAATTCAATAGCTGGAGTTTGGTAGAAGTAAGAAAAGAGATAGGTACTGGCAGAAAGAGCTGTACAGAAGCTGTCCATTGCTCCGCCTTCCAGCTTCTTCCAGTCTGCGAGCCTTGTCACCCACTGGCAAGACTTGATAACATTTTATGTGCTGTCCTTCAACCCTTTTTTATAACAACCTTATGGTTAGTTTTGCTGGTTTGCCCTTTATTGGTACCATATTTCAACATATCCAAAGACGGTAACATTTCATCAAGCAATGAAATAAAATGACTGAATCTCCCTCCCCTATTTAACCAACACCTTGATTTCTCTGAAGCACTTCCTCACTCAGATCAAGAGGGAAGCAAGGGCCCACGATGTGAATAGAAACTTGCCTTCTCTACTTCTTTAAATCTCACTTTTATTTTTGTAATTCTCCCTTTTCCTCAGGTTATTTAAGATGACAGCAGTCTCCTCTCATGTGCACTGCAGAACTAAAACTATTTTCAGAAGCAGCAGACTCAAGGAGTGAGAAATAACATCTATAAAACTTGTCCAGTTGGGTTACCTGATCTGTGTAATACTTCAAGACATCTATTATTACAGACTTACTGGACTTCCTCACTCCCCTTGAACATTACCTGCTTGCTATCTTTTTTCTTGATAAGAAAAGCAACAGTATAACCTTAGCAGGATTTTTTCTCTCCCCCTTGAGATGTGTATCCTTATAGATTGTACTTTGTGATCCTCTCGACTCAGAAGTGTTCCCTGAGTAAATGCTATTGAATCTTGTAGCTACAATGCTACTCCCCTACCATATGTATTTTCTGCACAGATCATGGCCCTTTTCTCGCTTCTGGCACAAAAGCATGCTGAGAATGAATGCATGGAAAGGCCATGGCATCTCCCTTAGCAGGTATTGTGTTCCCTTTCTTTTAGCCCATGGAAGGCTACAACAACCTCAGCTGACAAAGGACAGAGAGAAAATGTGTGACAGAATAAAGTGACAATGCAGCAAATAGAACTCACATGTGAGAGGAAGGACGTATATTGCAGGAGGAAGGCGACAGCTCTGTGTGAAGCCTGAGGTCAGTGTGCATGGCCATAAGGGCACCTGCTGGCTTTCTGACCCACCTACCAGAGACACTGAGAGGAACAGAGGAGGCAGAGCAATCTCCTCGTGTCTGGTTTCAGCGCACCAGTGTGTGGGTGGAGCGAAGCTGAGGAGGCTAAAGAGGCTAACTAGCCTAAATACGCACTTCTGTGAGTCCTGTCAGGAAAAAGAACACTCACAGCCACAACATGTTGATCCCTTGAAATGCTAAGCAGAAAATAAACTAAAAACCCAGGCAGTTCTATCTCATAGACTCATAGACTCATAGAATTACTCAGGTTGGAAGGGACCTCAGGGATCATCAAGTCCAACCATGACCTAATCTCAGTTTGGTACGTCCAAATTCATTTGCTTGTATTGCTATCACTTAGATGAATTTTTCCTCAAAAAATAAATCACAGTGTTAGGAAAACCTGTTAGCTCTGCAGCTGCAGTAAGGCAATGAATGAGACAGGACAGAGCCCTTGCAGATGTTCAGACCACCTGCACTTGCCTGCATGTTTTCTTACGGTGCAAACAGTGTGCAGGACATAGCTTTGTGTCCCTACTGACACAGTCATTTCAGATATAAAATCCTGGAAGGAAGACAAGAGACCAGAGGAAGTGGGAAGAAAATAGAAAACACCATCTGACAAAAAATCTCTAGTCCGTGAGAAGTCATGCAAAGGTTGTGATTGCTACCAGTATGGCAGTAGTGCCTTGGAAACCAACTCCTGTGTTGTTCTTGTAACCTGGTGGAGAGGAAGTTATCATGCCTGCAGCATTTAGTCATTGATTTGGTTTTGTTTTGCAGCCTTCTCTCCAAGAAGGCATGAATTTCCCCGGGCACATGTTTTTATGCACTTTGATAGGAAAAAAAAGCCTGGCATCTGTCCTGCTAGTCAAGTTCAAAGACTACCAGAGAAGGAGTTGACAGAGATGAATGGATGTCTAGCATAATTAAAGAAGCCAGATCTTTTTTGCAAGTCATCATAAAACTAGTTAATAAAGGATATAAGAATGTTTCTCTCTAAAATGTATGTTACTTTGATACTTAGAGTGAACCGGCTGAATTGTCGTGAGTTTCATATATTCTTCTGCCTACTACTATGAGGCTGATGAGCCTTTTAATGCAAACTTTTCTCATTAGCACACTGATTTCTCAATCATTTTCCTCCTGGCTAATTAAATGGTTGAAAACATTCCATCTCTGTTTAACCAATGAAAAGCACTTTACGAGAAACCTCTCCCCTGCCAAGAAGTTTCACCAAATCTAAACATGAGCTTTTGATGGGAATTTGTCTGGTTATTGATGAAATTCCATTTTAGTTCCTTCTCTTCCTCCCCCACTCGAGGATGCTGGACTCTCCAGATTCTGGAACCCAGAACAGTCTAATGGAAAGATGTTGGAGCACTGGTAGAAGCACAAATACAGAAGCATCCTGTAGGACTAAAAAGAGGTGCCAAGCAGCCCTGAGCAGCAGACAGCTAAGGGAAGCCAGGCTGGGGCTTCTTGTAGCTCCTGAGTAAAGCTGTATTTTCAGGTATCAGTTGTTTGGCTTTTCTTTCCAGATATTTTTCAGGTCCTCAAAATGTTGAACAGCTGCTCAGCGAAAGCCAGAATTCACAACAGTTTCTCGTGTCACAAGCCCAAAGCAGAAGCAGGCAGAAATCTCCTGGCACACTGCAGGGGAAGCAAATTCTGCTTCCATGGTCAGTTAAATGAGAGCAGCTTACCGTTTCCTGAGTGGTAAGGAAGAACGAATATGAATTGTTACCACTCTCAGATAAAAAATACTAGGTCATTCACTTTTGGTTTTATTTTGTGATGCTTTCATATGAGAGGGATGACTACAGCCTAAGGGGGAAAATCAGGATAATTTTCCTAACAAGATATTCTGGTGTTTGATGCATTAATTAAAAGGTAACAACAGTCACTAAAACAAATGCACTTTCGATTATACAACTGTCGAAAATTACACCACTTTCTTAGATGTTTTTGTGTTGTAACTGTTACTGCTCATACATGTTAAATAAAATGAATAAACGGAAAACCGGTTGGTGCATTTTAGAGCAGCCATTAAATACCATTGAATTCTCCATAATCCTTTAGAAAACCAGAAAAATACCAGTAAAGTATATTTCAGTAGTGACTAGAGTGTTTAGGCGATCATTAGAGACGTTGTACAGATTGACAGCATAAATACACCGGGGATTCTTTAAAACTGAAACTTTTCCCTTGACTTCATATTGTTCTGTATATTACAAAACTTTGTATACGACATCGTAGAGGTCATTTTAAACAGGTTTGATCAGTTCAATATTTCTATTTGTTAGTATTTAGCCACCACAGAATGGAAAAGAACAAAATATGGTTTAAGTATTACTGTCAAATAATAGGTAGTAAAGCCAACTTGCTAGGGGGGTCAAAGCAAACAAATCTTACCCTTTTCCCTCTATATATGATCAGCATCTCACAGTTATTTGACCTCTTAGGAAACACATAAAATAGCACCACCAGGGCTTCTTTGTTGGAGCTTATTGTCTTGGGCACTGCAGGCAGACAGAAGTGGAGCTATGTGCTTTAATTAGGCCACAGTTTGATTAATTTTCCGCACTGGGAATCCCTCCCGGCACTGACCAGTGAGTGCTCCTTGTACCGGTCCACTCCCAGCACCTGACCCAGCCATGGGCTGCCCAGGACTCAGCAGGGCTGGGTAGGGAGGGACAGAGGGGCACTGCCCACCTGGCAGCCAGCAAGCCCTGGCCCCTTCACCTGCTGCATCTCAAGGTACTCCTCTAATAATCCTCTAACTCTAACATGCTTTAAAGTCACCCTAGGAAAAGAAAAAAGGAAGAAGACATAATCATTAGTCCCATTTATAAGACCACCACAGTTATCTTTGCAGTCTGAACTAGTATCACTTTCCAAAACCACTGAAATAAATAAAACAAATATCAGTTTCTTGTTAAAGGTAATTAAAAATGCACTTGTTTTTGTTTTGTTTTGTGGGTGGAAAAAAATAGCCAAAGATGTAAAATCTCATTCTCTTCTAGGATCAGATGTGAGGATGTTTCCAAATAGTGGGGGGGGGGGAGCTTTGTTTTACATCCAAGTGTTCCACTTTGATTTTCCCTCTGCTGTTGCTTCTCCCTTTCCCTGTTACAGATTTTTCATTTTTATCTCATTTAAAGTGATACTCGAAGTGCTAGATTTTGCAATGCTAAACCATGTTTGATCTTGCAGGAGTGCTGCCTTCTGCCGCAGTGAAATTCTGAGAAAGTCAAGCTGCAGCCGTGAAATACTTCATGTCATCAGGAAGATGTCTTCTATCAGAATATCTGAGAAGAGTAATGCTCAGCATGTTCAAATCATCCTTTTATTTGACTGTTCAAACATAACTATAAAAGACTTATATTCAGCACTTCCATCTCTTATAGCATCACATTGGCATGGTAACAACAGTAAACAGAGTAATGATCCTCCTCCTGTGATCAGAGAGCTCTGCCAAAGCCAACGATTTGAAATGACCATATGCATTCCAAATCAGCAGGTTTTCAAAAGACATAATAGCAACCAGCGCAGGAAGTCAAAGCGTGCTTAGCTGCCCTGGCACATTCACAAAAAGAGCACGAGCACTTTGCAATTGATTTGAGACCAGAAAATAAATACATGCTAATATGCTCTGATGTGTTTCACTCATGAAGTTTACTTTACCTTCCTCCATCACTCCATTCAGACGTGGACAGCCCATATGTTGTGCCCACATTGTGACATTTGCCCTCTGAGACCGTTCCCTGTGTGCGCGTGCTGAGCCCCACCTACACAGACCCACACCTGTATTCTGCCATGAGCTCTGCAGCTGCATTTCTTGGCAGAAGAGCCTTCCCTCTCATGCTCTCCCCTTTCCTTTGTGCAGCCTTTCCTTTACCGCGATAGCTGCAGAATTTCAGAAGTAGCTGCAGAATCTTCTACCACAAATACTCTGCAACTATGCAACCTCCCTGAAAATGCCTGTCTTTTCCATTTCTTTTTCTTGAAGCAAAGAATGATGTACTTGGAATACTACATATAATTTAGCCTCAGCAAAATACAGCATGTACCATGATGTGAGCCTTGATTTGTTTTCTTTGCCAGTCTATTACCTCAATCAACGTAGCTGGAGAAGGTACAAGAGTAAATCGAGTTGTGGAAATGATCCTTGAATTAAGTTGAGAAGGAAGAGAATTCACAGCATTGTCATCTGGGCTCACACTAGAAACTGAATTATTATGCTAGACCTTTCTAATAAGCCTTTGTATTAGAAAGGTCTGATTTCTTGTAATTCATTTCAAGAACCCATTATTATCTATCAACAGGCAAAACAAACAAACAAAACCCCGTGACCATCTACATAATCTACACTGCAGCTGGATTCTGGAGGGCACTGTGAATAGAAAATGGGTAAGCTGACAGATATAATACATGAAAGGAATTAAAAGCAACACCTGGTAGTAAATGTGTATCTTACAGCTACTTTCTGACCCACTCCAGATAGTGCCACTGTTTGAATTCACAATTTAAGGAAAAATCTGGAGTTTGCAGCATATTCTATGATGAAAACGTGATTGCTTTTCCTGTCCATACCTCATTCCCCTTACCTGTCAGGAACAACAGGGCACAGTTTTGTGCACTCACTTGAGTCACTGGTACCCAAACAGGAGGTAACTAGGTAAGTTTGGAGGAGGACTAAAACAGTTCCCTTTTAGCTGTAGCATGACTTGTCCCTAGGGTCATGTAGACACTGGGATTTACATGGTATCTCTGCTAGATGCAATTGGAAAATGAAGTTTCCAGCTCTATGTTTTATATAATATTATATGTAATATTTTTATAATAATTTTTATAATAATACGTAATATTATATGTACATTCACAGGCACATACTTAAACTCAGATCAAAAACAATATTACTAGACAATCCATTTAAACCGCTCATGGAATAACAGGTCAGTTCAGGCAGCACTTCCTTTTCACTTCTGCTGGGACCCCTCTATGTTGATCTCTAATGCTTCTCTGGGGGATTTTCACCACAAGCCTTTTCACTGTCCCCACATACCTGCTCCCATAGAGTCCAGTCCTGCTGTCTGGCATGCATGCATGCCTCCCTCTCATTCTAACCTTATTATGGATCGAGATCTGAAATCATGATCATTACAGAGAAGCAGCAGACAGCACTGTCTGGTGTAAGTTCCTTCATTTCTCCTAGACTCTACCATACTCCTGCTTTCAAAGGTAGCCTTGTCCCAAAATGTACCCCACCCATCCCTCTGCAGTAAGGAAATAAGAGTGCTTCTCACCCAAGCACTGCCTGCTGAGCGCTGCCCAGAGCAGCCGCCTGCTGCTTAGGAGTGCAGGGGTCAGACCAAGCATGCAGAAAGAACAAGGGCTTCTTTCACAAGGTTCCCAACAGCACCATTTCTACTTCTGGTTTCTGAGGATGAAGAGGTGCCCTCTCAGATGGTTCATTCAATGTCACCTGTAGGGCTAGTTATGCCCACAGCCCAAGCAGAACCAGGGTTAGGCAGCCTGCTGTGGCCCACAGCTCACCTTCATGGGACTGGAAGGAGGTGAATAACACTGCTCTCACTGCAGACTGCAGAGAGGTTAAAGAAGTGCTCCTGTGCATTTCATGAGAAATCTATGGAAATGTAAATTTGAAGAGCAAAGCTGTCCACTAAGCCCAAAGTTGCCTAAACTTGTTCATGGATAATTTTGTGTAAGCCCTGCATCACCCTCCCAAAGGCTGTGTGGTACATGCTACTGATAATACATATCTTTACTTCACTCTAGTAGTTCCCACATGATATCCATGCCATAGAAGCTCCTTTTCCAGGTGACCCTCTTGGGAAGTGCTACAAGGAGGCTGTTGCATCTCTCTGCAACACATGTTTCAGTTTGGATATTTGGCAAAATTTCTTCTCAGAAAGAGTGGTGAGGCACTGGCACAGGCTGCCCAGGAAGGTGGTGGAGTCACCATCCCTGGAGGTGTTCAAGAAACACGGAGATGTGACACAGCTGAGTGCCCGCAGAGCACTGTGGTGTTCTGTACTGAAGCTGGCACACAAACTGCTGTGAGAGGAAGATGAGGAACTAAGTTCTGTTCCAGTATCCTTGCCTTCTTCCTTCCTCTTTTCTCTCCACTGTCCCTCTTCTTTACTTGTTTTGCATTAATTTTTCTCTTCCAGAAGTACAAATAACATCATCATTTGTCCATTTCTTTACTACTTCTATGAATAGCAAATTGATTTCATCAAGAGAAGAACACGGTATGGGTAAGGAAGGCTTCCTTACTTCTAAATAGCCTCTGATGGATATAATTTTTGGTTGGCTCAGCAGGGACGGGGGATGTGAGTACCACAAAAGACATCAGTTTCCATCTCTCAGATGCCACCATCAGGATGTGCCACAGCCCTCACTCTGTTCCTGGTGCACAGCCAACTCCAGCAGTCTGTGCCTTTAAAGAATGTGGCAGGGGACATTTTAAATGTGCATTGTGACCTTGTGCAAGAACAAAGGTCAGACAAGTAAAATGTAATAATTTCAGAGATTTTTCTTTTCAAAGACCATATGCTGTCTCATAAATCTGTACGTACTAATAAGACTCATATATCACCCAGGGTGTGACGTACACGACAGAATTAACTGAAACCTTTTCTTTTAAAAGAGAATTGTGCTTTCAAAAGATACCAGATTCACAGCACCAGTGAGTGATAACCTCTGTTTGTCTGCGCTAAAGAAATTACAGAGCTAGTGGTTTGTTTCTCATTACTATTTCATTAAATCCTTTAGCTCTGACCTGTAAGGAACAGCTCTGAAGGTGAACGCTGGGTTTTATCTCCACATCTGTTCTTCATAAATGGGAGCTCTCAGAGGGTGCAGCAGGGATGCTGGCAGTGGGAGGAAGGAGGCTGCAAGGCGAGGTCCTGCTTTAAGGTGACCAGCCTGAGCTGGATGCATCTCAAAATCTTTATACCAGAGTTTGCCCCCCAGAATGACCTTTGAATGTCAATACCTCCACTACGTGCGCATTAGGAGCAGAAAACTTGCTTACTTCTAATTGCTCTGGCGACTGTAAATATAAGTTTTCTCTTTTTTCCCTTTAATTGCTGCTGAGATGAATTTACAGGCAGAATAAACTAGGAGAATGTATTGGCAATGTAAACCTTGTGCATATTGTCATTTTATTTCACCAGAATCGTTTTTTTTTTCCTAAAGTAAACCTTTCTGAAATCCTTCTTCAAATGAGTCAATTACAAATATGTAAATACATAAAATTCACACTGTATTATACAATGTATTTTGTTTTTTATGGTAACAAGTAAAATATACTTCAGCACAGATTTTTCACAGATGATTCTGTGGATTGCGCTGTGGCTACTAAATGTGCCATGTGCTGCTCCCAAGAGCCTTAGGATAATGCACCTTATTTTTGTTACTTCTCATACCAAATTCTGTATAATTGAGCACATCTATGCAATTACAGTCCCTTTCTAAAGAAGACATCAAAATCACTGTGTTGTCTCGATACCATAGCAATGCCCATTCTGGAACCCCTGATAAGTGAAAGATGAGGTTATGACTTCCTACCAAACATAACGGAGCTATCAGTCTGAAGTGCTGGGACCTGACCCCACATCTGCTAACAGCAGAATGGATGCACCCACACTGAGAACTCCCGTTGATGCCTGCATATTTGAATGGCCACAGAGAGCTATGTGATTTACCCGATTACCCTTTGATTTATTGCCTTTGTGTTAACTACACTCATGCAGCCTACATCTTTCCAGAGTATTAATAGTGATGATGGCACTGCCCCCACCAAAAAGAGAGGGGTCTTTATAAAGCAGACAGGGGCACCCAGCAATATTTGGTGCCAACAGTGCAGGCTGTAATTCAGTTTGAGGGCAGCACCATTTGCAAGGTGAGGTGCCGCACTGCACTCTGCCATATGGCAGCTGCAAATGGTTTCACTGAGCGGCCCACCTGAAAGTGGGTGGCAATGCCTGCAGGTCCCCATCCCTGCAGTGATGAGGACAGGTTGCAGCGAGGGCCTGGGAGTACCTTTGCATCAAAGTGTGCAGCTGTGTTGAGAATTCATGAGCAGCCATTGGGATTGAACAATGTGAAATTGCATAGGCCATCATTTCCGTGTTTCTTAATACTCTGCTTGTTTGGGGTTTTGATGTTATTTTAAAAAGAAGTTTAAATATTCATTTTGTTGACCCGTTCTTTTGTTTTATGGTGTATCCACGTTATATAGAGAGGTTGCAGATGAAGTAAGTCAGAAATGCATATGAGCCCATAGGCTTTTTTGCAATAATTCCGATTCTGCAGTACCAAAAATTAAAAAAAAAAAAAGTCCAGACAGCAGCAATGCCGATTGCTCTTTCTCTTTTCTTAGTCTTAAGGCTCTAAGCTGATGTGGGATCACCGTGGCAGTCAGGGATTAACAATGTAGGAGTCAGGGGAAGTACTGCCCCACACTGTGGGCAAGTGGGAGCCTACAGACAGTGCAGCAGAGCTGTTAGCTGCACAAGGTGTGCCTCAGGCAGAGGGCTGCCAGGCCCAGCAGTGAGCTGGAAGATCCCCATGCAGAGGAAATCTGAACTATCTCATATGGAGATGAGAAAGGCAAGTGGCAGTTAATGCAAACTAAGCACTGGGCTTATGATTTTAAGTGTGAGCAACTATTCACATTGATACGCAGGTCATCAGCAGCATAACCTGGTCAGGATTTGGATTTCACTAAGTCCTAGAGCATAGTTTTAATTATTCAGCCAATTGGCCACATGTGATTAGTTTAGCTACTTATGTCTGAAATAGGATTTCAAAACAACCACTTAGAACACCAGGGGCTAAAAGGAGAAACTGGCTCAGGATGTCCTCCCGTCTGTCCCCATACAGCCCTGCAGGGAACAGCCTCTCTCTTCCTGCCCATTCTCTGGGATGCTCTCTGCCTCTCAGGCCTTGCTGCTCCCACCCCTGCCGGTACACAGTGACGGCTTCAGCCCTCTGAACCTCTCTCTAAGCCCTCACAGTACAAATCTTTTGCTTTTGTCTAGATGAGGCCTCTGGAGCTTTCCTCCGAGGTGAGGAGAAGCTGCAGCATGAAGCAAGTAGATTGTTAAACACAACTGAAAAAAAAACATACAAGGGAAAAGAAGTCAAGAACATGAAGGAAACAATGGCACACTTCTGCTGCTTGCCTTGAGATCTCATCAAAGCATGTCCTTAATTATGGTCAGAGCCTGCCTGACTTGCTTCTCACACAGCAATCCTTTTTAAATGGAGCACAGTGAGCCAGCTCTGCGCACTGAGTTCTGCACACAGCTCAGGCAGCACCAGGTGCAGGCTGCTGGGAGGACTCAGGTGCAGAAGGCATCCCAAGCAGGCCAGAAGAACGCTGCCACTGACTTGCCAAGATGGAAACATTCACTTCTTTTGCAAAGAATTTATTGTGAGCATCACACTCTCAGCCCCAGGGTTATCTTTACCTGGAACCCATGATAAATTCAGACTGAATGCAAACAGACGCATTCCCAGTGCTGGAGTTATGAGCCCAGTGTTGAGACCGCAGACCAAGGCAGTGCTAATGTTGAGTGACAATTCTGAATGGGCCCAGGGCTCCACCACTGGCTCCTTTCAGTTCTAAGCACCTTTTGCTCCCTCCAAAGGAAACATGGATTAGGAATACTCAATACTCAAACCATGCTGGAGCTGCCCTTTCCTCACAGAGAAGTGTCTCCATACATATCTCAAGCTTGGGCTGGCTGTAGGACTTCCTTACGAGGCTTATTTTCATGTGACTGAGGGAGACAGCTGAGCACCAAATATCTGAAGTTATTAAAAACACTGAACAGCCTAGATAGAAGCCACTGTCAGATACTGCCAAAGAGTTTCAAAAGATACATTTTTCTCTTTTTTTTTTTCATTCCCAGAATGATTCATTTTCCTTGAAAAATTAATCCTAATTTACAACAGGCTCTATTCATTAACTGGAACTATTAGAAATCCATCCTGTATTATTTCCAGTGGCTCACCATCTCTCTGCTCAGCCCACTTCTCTCACTAGTTGGGGAAGTTTCCCACCACTCTGGAAGCACCACTGTTGTTTGTCAGGAGTTCTTCTCCTGCAGCTAGATGCTCCTGATCTCTCTCTTATTCTTTTCATGAATATTTAAGGAAAAAAACAAAACCAACCAACCAACCAACAACTTACTACTCCTCCCTTTCTGTTTTCTCTAAAAAGAAATAGTTTTTTCTGCTTTCTTTGGTGGAGGGGATTAAAATATTTGGAAATCCACCATGAGCATCTCAGACAACATGTTCTGCTCATCCACGTCTATATTTATGACCCAGGCTGGATGGGGCTTTGAGCAACCTGGTCTAGTGGGAGGTGTCTAGAGGGACTGGACCTAGATGATCCTAAAGGTCCCTTCCAACCCAGACCATTCTATGATTCCATAATTCTGTGATCTAAATGGTTCTAAAGTATGCCTGAGTGAGAAGCAGTACTCCCCGGGAAGAAACAACTCAGCCTGTAGTCTCAGGGTCACAACTGAAGGTAGCATAAATAACTCAGGAATGTTACTTGACACTAAATGCCTCCTGATTTATTTTCCTGTGCACAGCTTTGTCTTTCTAAATATTTTAAATATTTCACTTTTATCTTTCATTTTGATAGAAGAAAATGTGGAGGGAAAGGTAGAAGCCAGGGTCCCTTGTAGCAAGAAGGCACTGAGTTTAGGCCCTTTCTCTTTGGACCATGACACAGAGCCCTCAGCTCCCCCAGCCTCATTGGGAAAACCTGCTGCCACCTGCAGGGAGCCACCTGTGGCTCTCCTTCCAGCTGACCCCCTCCCAAATCCCAGGTGCTGTCCTGGGGTGCTTTTCCCCCTAGCTAGGTTTGTGAAGACAGCAAGGACCTGGGCTTTGAAAAGCCATCAGTGATCAGTAGAGAGAAATGAAAGAGGGAGATTTGTTAGCTCTTGTGCTCTGTGTTACCAAGTCATCCTGTCACAGCTTTTTGACCTAAGAAAGAAGTTCTGCACCCTCCTCTTATTTTCTTCACTCATTATATCAGCCATGTCTTGAAAGACTAAATTTTAATAAAGTCTAGTGTCTGAAAAAGTCTGAATAATAGAGCAAACAGAGTAAAAGACCAAGCTGTTTTTATCCAGAGATGCATTTGAGAGATGCAGGTTGTCATGGCAAGGACCACCAGGAGAGCAGAGGCCAGCATGTGGGCGGCTGCATGGGGGGCAAGCAGGAATGAAAGAGGCAAGCCAGGAGCAGGGCTCTGCTGCCTGGACCAACAGGAGCACTCTGGGGGGCTCCCCTGGGGACAGCCGTGAGCCTAGTACATCTTTGGGTAAGCTCAGTTGTTCTACAAAGAGATTTCTTCCCAGCAAGCCAAATGTTCTTGGGCACGCAAGCTGTATGGTGTGTACCCAGAAGCAAATGGCAGTGCTTCTGCAACGTAAGCCTCAACAAATGGAAGCTGCAAGGGTCACCCGAGATTGTAGATAAACACTTCATGGCATGGAAGGCAGTGAAAGATTTCCATGGGAACAGTGGAAAGGTGGTGAATTCTATTTCTGTTCACAGCCACATAGTTGTTCTTTCTCCTTTTTTTTTTCTTCTCTTTATTTTTTTTCCTTTTATTCTGCCTCCCTATGCTTCAAAGGCCACTGCCATGTTCCTTCTGGCAGATGACCAGTTCACTCCATAGCTTTCAATACTTTGGTGGGAAGTCCCAGAGCAGAGGAAATCTAGCTGTGGGTCTGATGGACATCTGCATTACATTCACCCTTTATCTTTAGGAGCACCTGGCTCCTGTGCCATAACAAAATCCCAAATGCCAGTAACTCATATGATCAGCTGCGTGCTGCCTACGAGGTGGGCTGGGAAGAGGAGGGGAGCACTGCAGCAGGGACACTGCAGGCTGCGTGCTGACGTGTGGGATTTGATTGCCCTCATTATGGCACTTGGTGTAGCTGACTCTGATTATAGCCATAATATCACAAAGACCTCTGTAAAACCCAGGGTTTGTTCCTGTGATCTCCTGTGGTGGTAAATTATAGTATGAATACACAATGTGGCAGAAAGTAATAATCTTGAGTAATGTAGCTGATTTTATTGCTCTTTAATTTCATTAAGTATATTCTTGTCAGGCAAGGGACAGGCTTTGAGCTCCTAGGAGCAGATGCTCATGTCCCATAGCTAGACCTGAGATACTCATCATGGAGACAGAGGCTATTTGCACAGTCTGGACCCAAACGAGGAGTAATGCTGACATTTTTGGTTCTGAATCATTTCTGCTCCAGAACAGATGCATGAGAGAAGACAGGTACAGGCTCAAGGTCGATGCCTTTCCTATCCTTACAGACTGACACCCAAGGCCAGCAGGGCTTACCTGGTGGTCTCTCTGCAGAGTGGGGCAAGCAGGTGTCAGCAGGAGGGCTCTGCGGTCAGTTGCCTGCAGGGAGGGTGCCCAAGGATGAGCGCTGCTAGACATTGCTGCTGACAGCAGGCTGATCCCACGGCAGCAGAGAGAAGGGAAGCTGAACCACAACAGAGAAATGTGGGTTCAAACCACAGTGACAGACTCAGTACCAAAGAGACTGAGGTAGGAGGATGTATTCCCTCCTGTTGACTACAGCGCAAAGAATTCAGGAAAATAACGATGCAAGAACTACTATTTCTTACACTAATGAAGGTTTCTCAAAGCTCATCTGTAGGTATGTAGCTCCATCAAATTATTGATAAGCACCTAGGTTCTCTCTTACACACAGAAATAGAAAAAGTCTGTATGAATGTATATAAAAAGGTATATACTAGAATGAAGAGGATCTTCTTTTCATAAAGAGCAGCAAAGGACTTCGTTCCCAAAGATGCCCCTGTTTAATCTGGGTATTGGTATTAGAATTGTACTTTTCTTTCTCAGGGCATGCAGATAAGGTTACTGCATGTTATCCAGTGAGGTGTATCCCAGTGCTGACTCAGCTTACTTCCTTACTTCACTCACCAAGCAACTCTTCAGTTCACATACTAAGCAGGCTGATAAACTCTTTTTTTTTTTTTTTTCCTTAATTCTATCTTCCAAGTTTACTAAAAACCTCTGAAAGCCTTTGGGAAATTTAACCAAAGGTTTGTGATTAAATGATGGAGAAGCAAGCTCACAGATTATTTTTTAAGACTTATTTCCTGCCTTCCCCAGCAGAGTCTGCATTGCACCAAGAAGCATAAAGATGTGCTCACAGGGCAAGATTCCTCAGCTAAGGGAAGGCAGCAGCCCCTCCCTGCCCAAGAGCACATTTCAGAATAGCCACAGCCAACCCCAGTGCAACTGGAAATGGTGTTGGTGCTGGAGTTTCTCATTTTTTAATGGCTGATCCTGGTGTGACGTGCAGAGGAATCCCATGCCAAGGGCTCAGCACAGAACTGAGAATCAATCGTTCTTGCAGTGGAGCATGCAGATCTTGCTGCTGCTTGCCATCCCTCTCTATGCTTCCTTTCTGCCCTCTCTTTCTCTACCCCTAGAGCCAGCACCAGACTTCCCTCTGCCTCAGTGAATGTGACATTTGGTAGGATGGGGCAGCAGATGCTGGGGGTGACTCAGAGGGGTCAGTAAAATAATGATATGGAGACATTTAGTTTGCATCAAGTGTTCTTTTCCATTGCCATGTTCAGAGGCTTGTGGACATACTTGATAAATTATTCAGCTGTGATCATCCATTCTCTACATGGAAGATCCTAGATTAAAAACTGTGATTATGGATAGGCATTAAGGTTATAAGCTATTTTATTTCAGGTATGGAGCCATCTTGTACATTTTTATATGTCACATAAATATTATATCAGGAAAAAATGGTACTAAATTTGAAGATGGAGGTGACAAAAACTAGTTGATGGAGATTCTGAAATGCTAACACGTATTTTCATCCTGTGACCCCAGTGTGGTGGTCCAGTGCAAGCTGAATTGTGAAAATAATACTGGCTTATACAAAACTGGGAGCCTACAAATATTTGCCATAGAAGCAAAAGGCTTTACTCGACTAAGTGATTAGAAGACTTCTTTTCCAGAGCTCTTTAATCTAATTTTGATGTGTAACATCCCATTAGTGGGTTCGTAGGGAATGAAACATTTTAAATATGTAATAACAAATAAATCAGCTTCAGGTTTGACGAGCCATTGACTATACACAAGATAAAGAGTAGGACTGAGGAGAATGGAAAAACATTAGCAAAGCCTAAACTCCTTTATATCTAGCTTAGTTATTACAGCAGTACTGGAGAAGGAAAGCAATAATTACAATGGTTAATTCCCCTTAGAATAATACAGTGCAGTGAACTAACTTCTCACATGTATACAATATTGCTCTCTACTGGCTGCTGCCTGGAGAGAACGAGGCAAAGCTTATCCACAGAAGCCATCAGGTGGTCTATAAAACCTCCATGTACCTGTGAACTGACAAACGGGCTCCTTAGAGGACTGATTGCCCAGCAGCATCCAGCTGACTTTCCAGAGAGTTCCTGCATTGCCAGCCCTTTTATTACAAAAATTAAATAGAGAAAAACGTAGGCGAAAAATGTAGGCCTTTGAAAATCTTTCCAGGAAACTTTTGCCATTCAGTAATAAATACAGTATGGTACTAATTCCTGCTCCTCGGGTACAAATGTATAATTCATATGAGAACTATGATTGCCATCTGAAGCCTTTGGCATCGTTATTTTAACACTGCAGAAATTATTAGTGTGGAAAAAACTCATGGAAGAAACAGAAGAGGTTGTATTGATCTCACTTCCCTTGAAGTTTGCTGCCCGTAAGTCTGTTTTCTCCAGTCCCCACGGGGTTCCCTGGTGACTTCTTAACCTCGGTTACCTAAATGTTGTGCTGCTGGAAACCAGGGAAGGACTGTCCTTTTGATGTATGTGTGTGCCCTGCACACAAACATGTTAGAGATGTGCTTGTGATGGAATGTGCAGGTAGTAAAAGATGAATACTTGCTGTCTTTCTGCCACAGCTCCAGACACGTTCTGCCTTCAGAGCCAAAATGCTAACTGTATTGCAAAGTGTGCTCTCAAAAATGTAGATGAAGCCTGACAACAGTGACTGTCCTCAGAGAGGCCTGGGGGCTTACAAACCTGTGCCTGACTACAAAAGGGGAAAAAAATCGCATTCTGGGGCACAGAGAAGAGTGGAAGATAGTTGTCAGTTTGACCGCTTGCTAACTAATCTGAATTAGTTTCTCACAGGCTGATATACAGGGGAATACTGCACAGAGGATATCTCTATCTTTTCCACTTGTGCAGTATCCTTCTCAGAACAGGGACCACAACTGTAAACACACAGGCAGTATTCAGGACACTGACTGTGCCTTGCTGTGTCAAGTGACCACGCTTGTAGGGGCCTCATGCAGTTCTTGACAGCCTGCTCTCATCTTTTTGCCCTCTATGACAGGGTGGCACCAGCAAACTTTGACATCTTACAAGTCACTCCCCCTCGAGATGATGTGCAGGCATGCTGAGTGCACATCTCTGAGACACCCCTCATGCTTAGTACATAAGCCAACCGTACATTCAAACTTCCTTCCCGGCTTTCAAAAGTGTTTTGATCCATGAAAGCACCTTCCCTTTTGTTCTGTGGCACCTCTGTTTTCAAAACCTTTGTTTTGAGATCTTGCTGAGAAACCTAGCTGAATGCCTTTTGGAAAACCATGTAACAGCTGGACTTTGTGGTGCCTCAGGACTCAATGGAAATGGGTTGAAGGTCTTCAGGGCAAGGCAAGGTGTGGGCACATCATGCCCTGTCTCCCTGTGCAGACGGCTTGCTGCAGGGAGGGCAGTGGGGTCCCAGACTGGCAGCCTGCAGTGGCAGTAGAAGGACATCCTTGCCTTGGTTTTCAGGACTATCAATCGCAATGCCTGCTACTGCTGAGAAACAGTTTAAGGACCAGACATGATGTGCCCTCTAAGGTTTAGCTAACCTGGAGAAGGCTGCCAAAATGCATCCATTCACACAACTTTACTTCAGATTCCTGCAGACGTGAAGAAGTGGAATTATAGGACCTGGCAGCGTCAAAGAAATTTTCAGAATATTTGCTTGGTGTCTACCAGCACATTTTCTCAGGCATTTAGAGTATTTAAATGTCAAAAGTGAAATGAACACTGATAGCAGTGAAGCGTGGCCAAAACTCGCGCTCCTTTTCTCACTGTTATTTTCATCAACCTAAAGAAAGCAATTGAGAAAAGCCACTCGTTTCCTACAGCCTGCGTGCCTCAACAGCACACATCTGTCTTTATGAGCTGAACATGGAACAAAGCTACAATTCCCAACTTGAATCATTACCAAAAAGCAGAAATTAAAGATTTAAAAAGATAACGTGAGGATTAATGCTCCCTGGACACCTCAGAAGACCCTGAACTTGACTGTGCAGGGGACCAAGGTGACTGTTTTTTGCTACTTGATTTAGTATGGTGTAATTCACCTCTAAGGCAGAGAAGGAAATAAAGGGGCTTCTGCAGATGACAAATAGCTGCAGCTTTTCTGAACAGGGAAGGTTGTCTGTGAGGAAAGAAGACTGAAACAAGCTCAAAAGGGAAGGTCTTGTCTCAGGAGACAGAAGAGAGTCAGGCTCTGGAAATTATGGAGCTGGTTCAGAAGGGGACACACAACGTAGCACACTGTCAGCTGCCTGAAGAGCTTGCACCTTTCTGCCTTGACACACTGGGCTGATCTGAAGTGTGATGTGACTGTACCTTATGAGAGCTGAGTAAATGGAAGGGCTGCTCAGGATGAAGGTAACCTCACAGGAGAAATGGACCATTACAGGGAAAGAAGGACAGAAAGCCTAGGTCTGAAAATCGGTGATCTGTCCTGGAAGAACACGCTCTATTCATATTTGATTAGAGGACGGTCAAGGGAAACTTGAGAACAGAAAAACACAATAGATTGATAATTTTTTTTAAAAAATCATTTCATCGTGTTCTCCTTGTAGAAAGTGAGTTACCTCTATGCTCACGATGCCTTGTTTGGAAACAAGAATCCACAAACCACAGCTGAAATGATCAGCATCCCTTTCCCATGCCTGGCAGGTGTGGGCAGCACCATCCCCTCCCACACCCCATGGCCCCAGCGCCATCCCACCCAGTCCCCCACCTGCTCCACAGCCTCAGCACCCTGGCAGGAGCTCTGCAGTGCCACGGCTCCTGCAACAAGACGCATGGGAAGCAATTAAAGTTAGCGTGACAGCATTTGTCCCTGTGCCGCTGGTCTCTGCTGAGCATAAGCTAAGACTTTTAACAGCAATTTTTTCCACGCAGGTTTTGCATTTAATTATAGAGTGAGGGCACCGTGTGTTCCAAGAGCAATCATCTTACTGACATGTTATTCTGAAGCCAGCCTTCATTCGGCGTGACACATGCTGGTTATGCACTACCAAATAGAGCTATAATGAAGTGAGGCTGGCGAAAAATACGTCGGAATCTGAAGTAATGCCAGCTAAGAAAGCTTATCTCTACCTTATTATTATTATTATATTTAATAAACAATTTTTCATGCCTCCAGAAGAAAGAAACAAGTGAGAGCTTTCTACAGTAGATATAAAAGCCTTGCATAAAAAATGTGTTTACTGAATTACAAGTACTGAACTTTCAATTTTGTTGTACAGAAAAAGCAAAAAAAGAAAAAAAAAAGAAAAAAGAAAAAAAAGAAGGAAAAAGGCGGCTGAAATGAATAGAAAGGTTTATATGTATGGGAGCTTAGAGAGGAACAAAGCCCTCTTAGGCCAAAGACAAGCATGCGTTCTAGGTCAGAACTTATCTTTGGCCAGGGTCCGCTATTTTGCATAAAGGAAATCGGGAGCTCTTGGGCTGAACAGCAGGGCCTATGTGAAGCCCCACTCTTGAAATATCTGAAATATTGCTGCTGAGCAGCTTTAAGGGTGGGTTTTTGACACCTTAGCCCAATTATCCTTCTTAAAAAGTGTCCTTGGTCACCAGCAGAGGACCAGAGGCTGCAAGTGGAAAGGATGCCAGTTCTCTGCTGGGTCTGTCATAGGGGCTGCACCAACACGGCTGTGCAGATGTGCCACTGCACTGCATGCAGTCCTTCTGCTGGGCATCACAGCTGCATGGTGTTAGGTGCACAGCCCTAGAAGGATCTTCTGAGGGTTGGGCTTTAGCTCCTGAAGTGCCTTGGATTGGAAAGAGTCTGATTGCTGGCACGTCAGCCATATACAGAGTTACACTGTGTACTACTTGGTCCATCTTTTTATCCCCTCAGAGAGCAAAAGGAAGCAAGCAGAAGCAGATCCCAGGTCCTGCTGGCTGCCTCAGAAGCAGCAAGAAGATTCCCAAGCTTTTGCTAAAATGCAGTACTTGGAAAAAAAAATGCAGTTGGAGCATTTTTCAGAAGATTTCAAAGGTGATCGTTCTTCTCTATATGTTTTCAGAGTCTGTGCTTCTCTTTATTTCAAGACAAAACCTGTCACTAAGGACTGTATTGCTTTTCTGGTGCATGGAAACAAGCAGAGCTTCATTTTTTCAATTCTCTAAATAACATAGAATTGCTCTTGCCATGGAGAAGATCTCATTCTTTTTCCTCAGACTTGGAGTTTTCAGACCCTCTCTGACTCGTGAGCAAAAGGGAAAGCTTGGTTGCATAAAGAGCTCTCAGGCAGACAAGCCATGTTCTCACTTCTCTCCATGGCCCATCGTTATGAGTGAATGCACTCCACAGGTGAGCCCATCCCTAAATAACCCATCCCACCATTGTACTGTTGTAGTGTTCGAGAAGAAACACCATGAAATATCCCTGGTCAAAATCAGGGCAGGCTCAAAGCTTTCTCAGAGCTCCATGGCTCACATTTTTTGTCACACTTTTTATTCTTATGTTTCTTACTATATTTCTTACATGGCAAAGGTTATTTTGTACATTCTAGCTATGCTCATAGACATGCATTCTTTATTAATTTCCATGACACACTTCACATCTGGAGGATACCATTTGCATAGAAAATGCCTGTGAAAACCAGCTCCCTAAACTAAACTCCAATGATATTAACTCATAGCAGAATTTTACAGCAAGATCAATTTGACTGCTGCTCAAAAATGAAATAATTTCCCAAGCAAATATGCTGTGCTGTACCTGGAAACACGACTTCTTAGGGCAGAAACTGCAGCATTTTAACAATCAGTTTGGAAGCTGATTGTGTTCCTGTGAGGACATGTAATTCAGTGCCAAAATGGTTATACTCTTAATTAATTGGCAGTCTGTATAGACCAGCCCTATTAACAGAAGTGTAATGGAATAAACTCCCTTCTCATCCACGCATGAGGCATCAGCGCCCTACATTGCCACAATGCACAGCCCCACCACCAGATCTGTAATTCAGATGACACCGGATCCTTTTACTAACCTTGATTCTGACCTGTCCCTCACGTTATTACAAGTCATCACTGAGTTACTTCACCAAAAGAATGAGACAAAGCTAACATTCTTTTAGCATTAAAATCATAGCAGCTTTCCATTCTGGTTCTGACATGAATTCTTTATTACTATTAGCATGACCTGGCACAGCAGGAAAGACTGCTGACAAAAACATTGCCATGAGGAAAGCTTTAGAAATCGTTTACTCTACATGTACCTTTGTATCTTTCTTCTATTTCTTCTATCTCCAGCTTTACATGACTACTTCAGCTCTCAAGCACTTCCAAAATCACATGTGATTCACACATAAGGGTTTCCACTCTGGCTACATGTATCATTCCTTTGGCAAATCAATTACCATTATATTTACTATATATGCCAGCACTTATTGTTGTTATAACATAATTACTGCAAATTAGTCTTGCTCTTCATTAGAAATGCAAAAGATATTAAAAAAATACAATTGCACGGCAATCTGAACCTAAGAGAAATAGCAACCTTTTTTAGTTTCTTAACTAGCAGACTCATTATGATCTTCAGATTTATAGAGCAGCTTCTGCATGTGAATATGTAGTCCCCTATGAAACAACAACTCCATATGCCTAAATCTTACTTCCAACATTTCTACTGGAAATTTTCTTGAAGATGCCAGAACCCAATAAATAGGGCACAACAAAAAGAAAGCCATCATTAACGATGCCTAAAATATTTCTTGCTACAATTCCAGATTAATCACATTTTATTTACACTTGAACACTAAAACAAATCCACTATTCCATGGCCTTGCTTTAGTAAGAAAATGTATACTATCAATGTTTATGGCTACATCAGAAAAAAAATATCCTTCCAGCCAAGATGCTGTGCCTGCAGGAAGGGAGTGTTGTCATAGGAGGAGATGTACCTAACCTAATCACTTCAGGGATCTAAAAAGTCCTAGGAAACTTCTGCTGCTGTCCTCATGCTAGGAAGTTGCCACGTTACTGGGTTTACCTGTTTTCTTTTACTGCACTGAAGTGAAGCATATGAAGTCCTCTGTAGGCACTATGTTCATTACAAAGATACCCACAATTTTCCAGCAAATTATGATATAACTTCAAAGAATAAGAAGCAACATTAAGAAACAGACTAAAGCCACAAACTTGCATAATTAAACCCTATTAGGAACTGTATTTTATATGTGTATACATACTGTACTTATGTATATGTGCACTTTGAGAGCTGTAATAACCAAAAGGCTTACTGCATGCAAGTAGCACCATTTCCATGTTTATAACCACTGCAGACTGTAATAGCGTAACATTTTGGTGGTTTTGTTTTACTAGGGACGACTAAAGGCAGGGAGACGAGGACAGATAACATTTTGGGGCTATGCTACCCGTGGTATACCTTCTGACATCTACTGCATAACTCCAGACAGTGTTGCCTTGCCATGCTTTTGCCATGATCAGTATTCTAATATTTCATATTGAAATGAAACTTCACTTCATACCACCTGCAAGCTGTATTTTGGGCTCACTGATACTATTCCTATCACCTTATCACGTTAACCAAGGCTTTTATTGCTTTAATCTCAGGGGCTTTTGGCTCACAGTGCATCCCAAACCAAGCTCCATTCAGCCTTACAGGCTGTCCTAGAGCATTGCTGTCTGGGCTCGAGGGAGCCAGAGCATTCCCTAGGGTAATCTGAGTTCAGAGCATGCAGAGCAGTCTGGTTCTTGAATAGCATTACCTGAAGTCCTAAGAGGGGGGACTGTGGCAAGCTCGGCAGTACAGCATGCAGTTAACACGTGCTTATAATCCTAAGTAAAAGATAGCGTGAGCTCAAACTTTTCCTAATTTCCCTCCAGAGCCTCAGTTATTCAAGACACCATGTCACCTGCTGTGGAGAACTGTGGAATACACACTGCTGCTGCTGCTTGCAGTCTAATTAGCCTTTTTCTTTTGATGAAAAATGTGTCCAGATATCAGTGTCTGAATGCCTGATTAATTCTTTTAGAAGTGGCAAGAATCTCAATTGCAATATTTATTCCTAAGAACACAAACAGAACTGGTCATGTAGCACGATCTGGTGAAGCAAACCTCTTTTCTCCCCATGAGCTGCTCCTTGCAGACACGTATCGTAACCAGTCAGCACAGCAGCCGCAATCTCACTTTCAAGGCTTGCTTGCTCACTTGCTTGGTTAAACATGACTGGCAGCTGCAAATTGAGTTGTTGTTAACTGGTACATCTGAAGAAATAAACTAAAGCATTCTTACTAATTTTGATAACTTATATCCTTCTACATGAGTGAAGAGAAACATAATGAAGGAAAATTCATCTATCAGCAGCTGAATTGCGTAGCCTTGATAGCTTACAGAATAGAGATAGCTTTAAGACACCATGAACAAAACAAAGAAAAATTCTTCTGGAAATGGCACATTCACAGGGCTTGAATTCATGAAGTTCTCCAAGGTAAACTGGGATAATTTTCTTTTTTTTTTTTTTTTTGCTGCAGATCTATAGAAAAGGCCAGACAAAACAATATATACATCAACCCCCCTCTGCCATATTACAATAAAGGAAATCATAATCAAGCATTGCAAAATAAATATCCTTTTCTTCTCTAAAAATTAATCTTTACTTCTGTTGAGCCAAATGCTTCAGTTTTGAAAGTCACTCTGTTCTGTTCCCCTTCCACAGAATGTCAGTCACTTGAGATATTCTAAATTCTTGCTTAGAAAAGATGCCTCTGATTTCCACATTATACTGAGATGATAAGCTTCTAGGGGAATAACAGATAGCAGCCACCTCTGCTTCTTTCTGCACACCCAAACCTTCACCCCCTCTACATGCTAAGAACCAATAAGATGTTTCTCTGGGTGACAAAGCACTGGACCAGGCTGCAACCAGAGAGATTATGGGGTCTTCTATGGAGATATTCAAGACCTGTCTGGATGCCTACCTGTGCAACCTACTGTAGGCACCTGCTTTAGCAGGAGGGTTGGGCTTGATGACCTCATGGGGTCCTTCCAACCCCTGCAATGTTGTGAAGCAGAAGCAGCTGATGCAGAATGAGTGATGGAGGGGCACTGGCTCTGTGAAGCCCTGCTCACTCTTGTAGAACATTCAAGGGCAGCCAAATCCTGAAGCAGAAGTGATCAAAGCCCTGCTTCCTCTTTTGCCTCTTTAGTGATAACTTGTAACTTTCAGGGTGTCACTTGTCCAACTTTGAGAAGTTAAGATTATCCCATGACCTGTTTGTGTGTATGTATGCGTGGGGAGATGCACTTTTCACAACAGCTTCAGCAGGGTAAGAACTTTTTTTCAAAACCTGAAGGTGACTTGGGGTCTTTGTAGATATTTCTTTTTTTTTCACTACCCCTTTTGAGGACCTCCCCAGACTACACCATACAACTTTCCAGAAAAACTCAGCCAAAAACCACTTTTGTTATCAATTGCTGGTGGAAAACATCTAAACTCTAGCCTGTGAAGTGGCAAGGCTCCGATTACCACAGCTTGGAGTTTCTATGTAAAAGTAGGAAAGAAAAGTAGGGCAGGCAAGGTCCTTTGTGGGTCATCTCCTTTAGCCTCCCTTATTCCAAGGGGAGATCCACTATTGCTAATTCCTCAGATTTTTACCTAGCCTACACCAGCAGTTCTGCAGTGATGGATTTTCACCTCCTCAACATGCTTTCACAAGCTAAGGTTTAAACACCCTGCTCACAACATATTTATATTTAATTTTCTCCATTATTTGTAATCTGTTCAATCTGTGTTGAAACTTCAGCAAATGATTCCCAATGGGAGATGAGAGATCCAGAAACAAGCAAGCTTAAAGCAGGGGACTTTACAGACTTCTGGACACAATTCACTTTGTAACTCAGCTTGGGCTATGCACTTGGCTATTATTATTTTTCTTGGGCATTTTATTTAACTTGCAGACAGGTAATTGTTTGTACCTTCCTCCAGCAGGAATCCTCAATGTTGAATCCTACTGTGACCAGCTGGCCATGATTTTTCTTCTAGAAACTTATTTGAGGTAAAGCAGCATTTGCAGATGCATTTTTATAAATGATAGGATCAAGTAGTAGCACAATTTCTGTATCTTTCTTCCACACCACAGGAGAATCTGCCCTTCTGACATTTCTAGCTCAGCTGGAAGGAAGAACAATCAGGTATCTCAAAAGAGAAGTTGAGCTCAAGATCTTTGGATGGTTAGAGATTTGAAATGAGCATCCCATCCCTTGAGCCAGCCTGGCAGTGGACATTTTGGAGATTTCCCCATTCACGAGCTCAGAAATCTATTTGCAGAAACAAGAATCCAGCATGCTGTTAACCACAGAATCATTATCGTCAGAAAAGACCTCTCATCAAGTCCAACACCAACCCATCACCATCATGCCCACCAACATTGCCCCTAAGTACCACAACTTCCCTTCTCTTGAAAACCAACAGGGATGGTGACTCCACCAACTCCCTGGGCAGCCTGCACTGAGGCCTCACCACTCCTTCTGGGAAGAAATTTCTCTCAATACCCAACCTGAACCTTCCCTGGCACAACTTGAGGCCACTACCTCTCACCATATCACTAATCACCTGGGAAAAGAGGCCAACCCCCACCTCACTACAACCCCCTTTGAGGGATTTGCAAAGCAATGATGTAAATGATAGAAGAGATTTGATCTATCATAGCTGGACATCTGGAGCCTGATTTGGAAGAGCACTTTCTCCAGTGCCATGCCAGCCTACTGTCCTCAGCTGCATACAGGCTGAATTCTGTTAGGTGGAGTTTGGAACATTTCAGGGAAACTGCTCCCTGCAACCACCCCATCCATGTTGCTATCCAGCTGGGGGGCAAACTCTTGCCTCCTGATAAATCCAGTACTGCACCAGCTTCAGCTCTGCCTGCTCATTAGCAAACATCCTCATTTGCCTGGCACCCAGTCCATCAGACCTGACACAGAGGTGCTTCCTTTAGGTCAGTATAATAAACAGCCACAGAAACACATGCATGCACAACCCACAAGTATGTTTCAGAACCAGTTATTATTTCAGAACCAGTTATATCCCTCTAACTTTTAGAGCTAGATTTAGCAGAGGAAGAAAATGCTGTAGGGGCTGAACAGTCCTGAAAGTCTCACAATATAAATTCTGGTGTTATAATTACTGCCCAATTAAAATTCAGTGTTGCTCTCTTCATTAATTATCATCCCTAGCTTTACAAATAAGTTGGGAGAGACTGCTGTTTAGTAGGTCATGTAGCTACCCTCCTCTCTTTGACTTGGCAGAAACCACAGCCTGAGCCCTGCAGCAGGTCTCAGCTGCCTGGGTCAGGCCCACACCAGTATGTGATGGGGTGATGCACAAATCCAGCCTTAAGGACCACATCGCTGTGAATCCAGGCTGTGCTTGCAAACTCAGTGTAATCTGTCCGTTTAGGAATGGGTCATAGGGAATGGCTTATTGCCTTCTCTTCTTGTTAGTGCTTACTTGGAGTACTGCTGCCATGGATCCAGTTAGCAGGGATCAGGCTAACATGAGAGCATCGTTCAGCTACAGCCACTGTAACGCTTGATTGTACAAAGTGAGATGTGGATTGTTGCCCAGTGCCATGTACATTTAATGGCCTAATCAAAGCTTAAAATTACCCTTCCTTGCAGAAAACACATAAGGCCATAAAGGCAGCAAAAACTTCATTTCCCTTATATTCTCCTTATTCCACAACTAATTCAAGCTTCTTTTTTGCTTGTCAGGCTTGTAATTTGGATTGATGACCTCCTGTGTCACATAGGTGCTGGATCATCTGAAGTAGCTGAGTACTGATTCAGTGCTCACTGATTTTAATAGTCCAAAGTGTCATTCCATCTCTAGCTCAGCAAAATCATAGTATATTATCTCTATAATGTCTTTACCTCTCTTTTTTTTTTTTAAGTAAAAGAAAGTAAAAAGTATGATTTTTCTTTCCCTGTTAAAGCACAGTGTGGGTCTAAACTCAAGTGAGAAGTTTGCCAGCAACTTGGCTCTTATTCAAAAGTAGCAATCACGTGCCTTGTATAGATACTAAAAATGCAAATTAAATTATCATTAGAAAAAAACACAAATAAGAGCACAAAGTTTTGCAAAAGAGGCTAAAATAAAAGAACAAAGAACAGACAATTTAAAGGATCCTTCTGCTTTAATAACATCTGTTGGTACTACTTTGTGCTTAGGAACTGAAGATGAAACATTTCTCACATGTACAGATTGGTGATGGGAGCCATGAGAACCCACAATGAGTGAACTGCTTCAGGCACAGCACTACAGAGAGGGGAGCATACTGCAGTACCTACTTCCATGTCACAGAACAAATGGAGGATGCTTCTGGAGAAGATTTTATTCCTCATACTTCCCTCTGAGGATTCTCCTTTCTCTTCATGCTGGCCAATATCCCAGTGCAATGTGTCATCTTTTTGGCTGTACCTGATGCCATCTTTCAGACTGCACCTGATGCATTAAGCATATTAACTGTATTCCTTTTTTTTTCCCCTCCTGGTTTTATTTGTTGCTCCATACCCATGCTTTAAATATGATTTCTATTCATCAAAGGAATAATAGCTATTCTGAATTAAACATGAATCCCAGGGATTGGCAGAGCTTTCTTCTCCAACAGGTATACACAAAACAAAAATAAAGCTCAAAAGAAACATCGGGGCTAATTAGACAACAGTGTCATATACACTGACAAAAAGAGACCCGTTGGGTAGCATATGTAAAGTGAGATTCCAATTCATCAAATGACACATTTCTCGTCACAAACTGATTTTCATTCCTCCTATCTGGCACCGAAGCAACAGGCCTTGGAATCTTGCTGCTTTTTCTTTTAACTTTACACTGGTTGTATTTTTGGGCAACATAAAGGTTGATTTTACATTTCTTTCAGCACACAGCCAATCAACAAAATCAGCATGTCTTCCAAAGCCAGAGTTAGCTTTCTGTTTTTCCTCAGAGGGGCTGTGAAGTGTAATTAATGTTTGCAAAGCCCTAGAATATTCTCACAAAGGAAGTGTTATCTCATTGCCAAGTATTTAATACAGGCAGCATTTGTTCTGTCAAAGTTCCCAAACAAAACTCAGGGACAGATTCAGAACAGGAATACCAACACACAAAATAACTCCAACTGTTGTGGACTTCTGATCTGTGATCACAGGGCCCTCAGATGCTCAGGACTATCCAACTCTGCAAAGTGCAAAATACCAAACATTTCCTTTTGACTTCAGAGTTCTGCAGGCTACAAGAGCTGGCTTCTGAGACCCCTCTGAGCTGCTCAGCTCTGGCAGGAGGAGCTGGGAGTCCATCTCCCAAGCATCCAAAGGGTGGGCAGGCACCCAGAGCAGACTCAGTCTGAAGGACAAGGCCACAGATGACAGAAAGATGATTGACTTTTCAAAATACAGTGTACTTATTAAGCACACACACTCACAGATCCCGAGCAGAGTTTCATTTGGAATCTGCATAAGAAACAGTTTCACACAGAGGTCTCAGGACTGTTGTGAGCCGTAGGTTGATAGCTGATGTGTCTTGGGAAGATAACCTTTTACTTTAGGTGCGGTAGATGAGCTTTACACAAACTGTGTAAAGTGGAAAGAAAATAGCACAATTTACTGGAGGTCACATTTTTAATCACAAAATACTGAAGACATCTGCCCCAAAGTTATTCAACCTTTCTATCAAACAAACCACACCAAAAAAAGTAAAAAGAAGCATTCTCACTGAAGATTCAAGCTCTTTGTCTTAAAAACAACAGCAGAGAATAATGAAAATGCACACAACTGTGTTGGCAGACTATCAGCATTTTCATCACCCTGGGGGCAGAGAGTCTGTTGGAAAGATGGAGATCTTTGTAAACCCTTCATTAGCAGTGGACTTTAAAAAAAAAAGAGGATTATAACAATTGCCATACCAGTCTAAGTCAGAGGCCACCTAGTTAAATGGTTGCCATCAGCTGCATCCATAGAAAGCCTGCAGCATTTCCTATGCTCATCAAATTACTGCATTTGACTTTGGCCAAAAGGAAAGTAGAGAAGCAAATTGTAGGTGAGAGAGGTCTTTTATTTATGGAGAGAGATGCTTCACTGGGTCACCAGCAGTGCTGGAAAGCTAAATCGCTATAGGCTTTGTCTGCTGTCATTGAAGAGATGGAGTTGCCTGGAAATGTGCCCTGGAGGAGCCTAAGTTCAGAGCAGCAGCTCTGTGTTGCTCTTCAAGGGGCTGTTTCTTTCCTCTGATTTTACCAGGAGGTTAGTGCCAAAAGCACAGGTTGGGATGTTTTCAGAATGCTCTGCTTGCTCCCTACAGCCAAGCAGAGCCCACACAGTAGACAGCACCCAAAACATGCAGAGTCACTGGCTCCCAGGCTGTAGCATTAGGCATCACCCTAACAGCTAATGCAGTGCAGGCAGTTCTCTGATTGCTGGGAGCAAGGCCAAGGTAACCGCTTGTTTATACCCAGGATTTACAGTGAGACACAAAGATGTTGTCGTTACTGCCATGATTCAACAAACATAACTGACACACACTGCAGACTGTAACCACACTCTAGAAATCCTTCCTGAAAACAGATCGAGGACAACATTTAAGTACGCTTATTTTTGAAGTACAGATGCTTAAGTATTATGTTGATAAATCAGTATTTAAATTATATAACTGAGGCAAAATGAGGGAGAAAAATTAGGAAGGACACCATAGATATACTGTGCCAAAGATGTAAAAATATATTAATATCTCGATTGTCCTTTTAACAATCACAAAATCATTTCCTTTTTTTCCTGTTCATTAAGAAATTCTTACGATATTCATTCATGTAAAACATGAGCAAAACCCACCAACACCTGTTTATTCTACTTATTGAGTTTCATCTACAGAAGCTCAGCATGACTGTTAACACCTTGCCATATCCCCTGACCAGACAGGATGATTCTTTGCATTTGAAGGAATACTTCCATGTAGCAGAAAAGAGGAATATGATTTTTTTCCAATGTAATCTTGCTTCAGTTTCTCCTTATGTAATAAAATAAGGCTTTGCCCAAGCTTTTGGAGGATTAGCTATGTAAAATGTATTTATTTAGAAGTGAATACTTTCTACAAAATTTGGGTATTTTTCCAAAATTGATGTTTATTAGTTTGTTATATACTTGCCTACATATCACTCAGGTTAAGGGACTTACATGGCATGTTACAGCAGAAGAAATGATAACCTGGCAAGTTTTAGCACATAAAGAGAGTCCACTTTTTGACCATCAGTTGTTCTCATTTGCCTTGTAATGAGATTTCTGAATCAGGCTGAAACAGACCATTAAAAACAATGACCCATTAAGAAAAGTGGCTGCATTATATCCCAACTCATTTAAACCCTCAACCTTACACAGATGTGGAACTTGGAAGATGTGGGCTCTCTTACAGGAAGAGGATGTGCTTTTCAATAATATAAATTAGAATTGAAACAGTATTGAGATTCAGAAGCTAAAAACAGATTGCTGTTCTTATTCAGTGCATCCAATATCTGTAATAAATGGAATATCTGAGCAGTGAGGAGATCATCATAATGATGGGTCTGCTTGCTTCTGCCTAGAAAACATATGCTTGAGGCAGATGCACCATGTTTGCTGATGTACAGGTCAGGGAATTCTGAAAAGGTCATTGGAGCTGGTAGATAGAAAAGTTTGACAAATATCTCAATACTTCAGAGATGGCCATTAAATTGTCATTTTTTTGTTCACATATACACCCAGTGACTCATTGTGCAAAGGCAGCATCTGTTTTGGAATTAGCAATGCAACCAGCTGATTTTAAGGAGCAGGTGAGGAAAAAAAGAGTGGTGGTCATTATGGCAGAACTTGGGATTCCTTTAGCATTATATTCATGTACTTTGGTTTGACCATGTATGGTTAAGGTAAAACTGCCTTTCTTGACAGAACGTAATATAAACTAGAGGGGCTGGTATTTTTACACTAATGTAAAATCTTGGTGAAGAGGCAACAAAAGAAGCACCTCTCAAATCTGTAAAGATGCTTTAGTGTTCCAGTGAACATTAACAGTGTCATGAGCATTGTCAGAGTGTTAACCAAAAATGAACTCAAACTCAAGATCACAAGATATACAGTAGGTGATGTTGTGATCAGTCTTGCTGAGATATTCAAAACTTTGCTTCCTGATTTTGTCACAGACATTTTTCCTCAGCCAGATTTCTAGCCAGTTCTGCTCATGAAATTGTGTGAAACTGTGGAAGCTAAGGAGGGACAAAACAGGACTGATACATGGCCAGCTAGGCCAGAATTACTGAAGAACAATGGTGAATTGCAGACATCTTTCCTTGCCAAAGATGACTCCACAAGTTCTGACCTGGAGAAAAAAAAATGCCACCTAGCTTTACAGTCAAGGACTGTGCTGCAGTTAAGGTCTGGAATCTGTATAAGGTGTGAAATGGATGATGTTCTGGTATGGTAAAGACAAGAGAAGGTTTAGGTGACGTTACAAAATACTACTAGTAAACACTATGCCCAATCCATTTTGACCAAGTGCCCATTCAATAGAGAAATCCAACTCTGAGGATGAAGCATACTCTCTGAGATAAAGAAATTATCAATGCCAAAGAACAGAAGTGCAAGATTTTAAAATGTATTTTGACTTTTCATAGTAGCAAGTACAAAGTAGCAAGTAGGAAGCAACTTAATCTGTTTCCTCCTAATAGTCCTCCTCAATGAAAGACAAAACAAGTATCTTTAAAGACCAGTACTGATCCATAGCACAGCACAACTACTGACTAGTACTATCTTCTCATCTCAAGAAAATCAAACAGAAAATATCCTTCACCTTCCAATCAACACTGGTGTTCACAAAGAGACATACAACATCTCAAATACTAGGACAGAAAGGATAAATTTACAGCTTCAGGCCTATTGCTAGGAAATTCTGACTACTGGGACATTTTGCAGAATATGTACATCTGCCTCATACAATAATTAGTGAAATCACACTGCTCAGTGGTTTAATGAGAACTACTATTGTAAAGTCGTTAGCAAGAGACGCACCTCCAGAAAGCATAAGAATTTGAAAAGAACCCATGGCACCCAGAAGAGATGGATACTGCATGGTTGTTACCCAACACCAATAAAATGAAGGCTTGCTCTAGTAGATGCAGCTGAGCCAGCAACGTCAGGCTCACTATGCTAGGTAAGCAGTTCCTAATGAAGCCTTCACATGTAAGCGTAGTTTTATTTCAGTATATTTACACTCCAAGAACACTTGCTCTTCAGAAAACTGAAGAAAATTAATGCTACCTGCATGATTATCAGTGGAAATCAAATTCTAAAACTGCTGATGGAAGCATTTTCAGAAATTAGTTGTAAATGAGCCGTCAAGCATGACAGAAAATAAAAGGACAGCTTTGCCTTTGAAATCAGGATAACGTGGGTGAGTGGTAATATAACACCTAACATCACCATTTTGGTTATTTCTCTGTTCCTTTCTAGATGTCCATCAGGTTGGACAAGCATAACAGAGTTCTGATGAGATAATAGAATGTTGGTAGACAATATTGTTAGAACCTGTAATGATTACTTCTATTTCAGAGCAATAAAAGCTATGGTACAATTGACATTGATACTGATTTAATTTAAAAAGGATGCCTTTATTAAAATGTAATGCTAAATTCTTGGCCTAGAGGTCACTGCATGAGGCTTAATCTAATGAAATCAACAGCAACTGGATGCATACATGAAATAATCAGAATATAGCTGTAATATTGCTAGAAGTCCACTTATTAAATTGGCATTTTGGAAAACTTGTGCAACTTGGAATATAAAGAGAGCATTTCATGAGATGCTATTTATCAATTTTCTCTGAAAAATTATCATAGCTTCTAATAGATTTCCTGATTATATAAGATACATGCATTCAATGAGTTCCTTATAATGAGGGCAAAGGATATGAAAAACTGCATTGATAAAAGTTGCCAAGTAAATTTTCTCATTGTTAACATTATGTGTGTGTGCTGTATTATAGGCACTAATGGAACAGCCTAAATCAATCAGAGTGATCTGCAGATGGACACTACACTCAATTTAAAGATGAAGAAGCCACATTAATCAGATACATTAGCTACTGAAAAAGTGTGCTCAAATCAAAATAATTCTTACATTTTCACACTGGTGCGCAGCTGCCTCAATAATAATCTAGCAAAGTTAGCTGAGATTAATGAAATGGCTGATGACTGGGGAAATCTTTAAGACGATAGGGCTACACACAACAGGACCTCAGCCTGAATATAACCTAAGCACTCCCAGCATGAAGGGAAGCCCTTCTCATTACTTCTGTACTGCCCTTCAACAGAGCTTTTCAAGCTCAGTTTGTTTCAGGATATCAGAAATTTCAGCTAGAGGAAAGAGTTATTTCTTCATCATCATCTCAGGCTCATCTGTCTGGATTAAGAGACAGATTTAACTTATGTTCCTCTCAAACATAATTTCTACTCTTTTAAGATTAACACTAATTCACACCTCCAGCAAAGACAAACTAGTTACCTCCAATGGAGAAAAAACTGTACCCTAATAACCAAAACTGCTCAAGCACACAAGAGCTCAGCCGCACAACACCAAATCGACTTCTAGTCTTGCACTGTACAAAACACGGTTAGCAAAAGCCCATCAATAACCAGAGGGAAATGCCAGGCTCTCAGATCAAACTTGACACTAGGGCTTTCACATGAAGTTTCATTTCCACTTTTATGGCATTGACTGACCTGCTCCATTCTTTCTATGTTTTTGGGTTTCATGTCACAGACGTTCCCGTTTTTTTTTTTTTAATGTTGCACTAACAATATAGGAAAAGCCCCCTGTATTCACCATCTTCCCTGGGAAACCTGCTGCACACTTCAGAGCTGCATTTCAGCTGCCTTTAGGCTCAAGTAGCTCATATTTTCAAGCTTTTTTATTATTATTATTTCATTTTTTATTTTTATTTTACAATTGCCAGAGCAATTAGTAGGTATGCGTGCATCCCGTTAATTAAAAGAAAAAAGTTCCTGATGCCTTATTTCATAAGCTTAGGTTGTAAGCAAGGAAAGCTGTGCCACAGGAGATACATTTCATCAATAGACTGGAGAGCCAGAATCATGCTTTCCTGACACCTCTGGTCTGAGTTTCTGTAAATACCCAAAGCAGTCTGAGAAGGCAGTTCTTCACAAAGGCCCTGACAAGCACAGGCATGCATGAAGTTCAACACATCATGTTAGTACTCATCGTGCAACTTAAGAAATGGAATGAAAACAAGACTTAAGACAATTCATTGCCTGATTTTGTTTACCCTGTGACAGAGCGAAATTAACAGCCTTAAGCTATATATGGGGCAGGACTCAAATTAGCTACAGGTCTATGAAGGAGAATGTATGCTTCTGATATCAGATGCCCTCCTGATGAAAGCATTTCCCATCAGAGATGTAGCAGCTGTAAGCTCTGGGTGGGCTGCATGATGACTTGGAAATATTTGTATATTTTCACTAACTATAGACAAAAATCTAGATGAGTATTCAAGATATGCAGTAGGCAATTAGTTAAGGTAATTAAAAACAGTGGCCCCAGCTACCTATTGATGATACCCCTAAGAACCACTGAATACTCCAAGAGGAAAGATAAACCCAAAAACAAATACAAGTGAAAATTCATTTTCAGGCAGAGAAATTGAAGAAAACACTGTTTGTGCAACTGATGAGTTGTTAGAGGGTATCGTACAAACCCTTCCCTTGATGAGCCTAGTTCATAGAGGAGCAGAGCTGAAGAGGAATACCAACATCTTTGACAGACTCCCTTACTTCAATGATGAGAAAATATTAGAACTTATCTTGTTAAAATAAGGGCCAGGCAGAAGGAATAATCTCAGAGAAGAACAAAAATCTGTGATAGTCAAAATGAGTTAAAGCATCATACTTGTGATATGGGAAGTGCACAGCCTTCCTACCTTAAATAAGATTTCCTGTTTCAATTCTTCATTAGATGACATGAATTGCTCTCAGCAAAACAAATTTTTACAGAGAGTTGCTGTAGGAAAATGTCTAGGAGAATTAAACAGCTCACTGTACTACGGTAGCATCAGATCAGGGACTGCTAGCAGCTGCAACACTGTATGCCTTTAGGGACAAAAAGGGGGAAGATGACAAGAAAAGAAGTGGAAAAAGAAAAATGGTGCAGAAAGGACAAACAATACAAGTAGAAAGAGTGCAGCTGGGGACACAGAAGGAGGTCTTCAAGCACTACAGCATGAACATTTTCAAGGATAGGTTATCAGTGCAGAGACACCACAATCACATATTCACAGGATTCTGTAAAACTGGCTGGTTTCTACAATCTGTGAGATGAGAAGTCTCATTCATGACACCTCAAATGGTGGTTTTATGCACTCTTCTTAAGGGAAGGCCTTCACATGTTTGACTGGAGTCTGAACTATTCCATTTCAGAAAAAAAAGACATGCCTGAACACAAGTTACACTGTGTTTTTAGTCTAGCCATGCTACGTAACCCTGCTGATTTAGGAAACAGTACTCTTTCTGCAGAAAATGAAGTATTAACAGTTTCCAGATTTTCCTTTCTCTTTCTACCTAGGGTAAAATCATTACAAGTTTTGGGGGGAGATTTTACTAAGATTAGATTTCTCAGTTTTTTCAGGGATTTTTTTTTAATTATAAAAGTATTTGTGTCGGACAGTCTAAAAATTCAATACTAAAACTTTAGTTAAGAAGCCAGTCTGAATTTATCATTGACTGATTTATGAGACAGGTAGAACTAGATGATCTCTGAAATTCTTAAGTGAATTATTCTATGATTGTCATCTCTTGAATTGTTCAGTTTGCTGATGTTTAACAGTTATCTTCTTTTTCTCAGCAATTTAAACCTTCAAAATACTGGAGAACTACATGCGTGTACAGAAAGATAGGGCAGCATAATCGTCCTTGTTCTGTTTAGCTAGATGGTTAGACTGCAAGCAGGTCATCTCAGAGTTCTTAATCTACTGTTAGTTCTCAGAGCAGTAAGGTCCTTCCTACCACGATTCTGATGCTTTAGGAGAAAACAAGCTTACTTGGCAAATTTGAGGAGTGAGAAGTACAGTTGTGGACTTGGGGTAGAGACATCTTAGCTACCTTATTGCTTCATGATGTAATACTCTGAATATGTTTGAAGAGTAAAACATCATTGAGGCTTTTTGATTTTCCAGATGAGAAAAAAAAAAAGGAAAACAAACATTACATTCACCACTTCCCTGTGTTTCCTGTAGCTCATCCAGCTCTGTATTTCTGGTCTACCTTTAGAAGTGTTGAGCCTTCTGGGGTACTGCTTTGTTATACCTGATGTCCAGTTTGACTAGCCACTTTATTCTACTCACTGTGTTCATATCAGTCTGACAATTTTGGGTTTCATCCTTAACCTTCCTTCTGTCCACATCTCATTCTACTAGGAATACATGGACTTCTACTTGTATTTTATTTGCAACCTGTCTTAGCAGCATATTTCTTATCAGGTGCCTTGGTCTCCTTTGGGAAATGCATGTTTATTGCATTACCAGAATTCGGTGACTTATTCTAGGTTCTGTCCTCCCTCAGGTTAAAGAAACAGGAATAGCCGTGTGCTGAGAAGTCTACATTTGAAGCATAACATCCTACTGGGCTTCCCCCCCTCTCACCACTATAACACTGTACACAATCAGATCTAATTTAATGCTGGCAATATCTCTCTCTCCTTTTCAGTATTACTCATTTCCAAGCTCCTCCTTGCCAGTGAATATCAATGCTTCAAATTGCATCCCTTCAAGATAGCAGTGTTTCTCATGGGAATAACAGTGGCTGGTTACCACCTGCTGGCCAGCCGAGTACATATGACTGAACATCGCTGCCTTTTTCATGCAGAGCTCTGTGAACATAAGATACTGAACTACCTTCATTTGACAGGTATATCCAGACCTTTTGAAAAGTTCTGAAGACAAACCAAAAAAGGGTCTAATAAAGTTCCCATATATAATAAAATCAAATTTTAAAGAATGTTCAGACAGTTGCTGTGTGAACTTACTTGGGTCAGGCAATTGGCATATGGCACAGTCAGATCTAAGCACAGGAAAAAAATAATCTCTAAATGTCTGGAATACTTCCACACATATATAGAGAAGTTCAATGCAAAATCAAGTTAATAGGAGGATGAATGGAGGGAGGGGATGAGATCAGTGGTTACTGCAGAGAAAGATGCTAATAGAAGAGGCAGTGCAGAGCTGAGATACAGGACATGCAAACACTAGAAGTATGATCTGGGGAAAAAAAAAAACACAGGAGAGGATATTCTGTGTAAAGAAGGGGATGGAAGAGGTGTGAAGATCTAAGGGAAAATATCATTCCAGGACTTTGCTTTTCAGTGTTGAACAGCTCAGTGTAGAACCATTTCCTTACTGAGGATTTACCTGTGTGTGACCAGGATGGCCATAGACATCCTACGCTTCAGTTTCTGTTTTGGTTCCCTGATTTTTCATGCTAAATGCATGTGCAAAAGAGAGTACACAAACTGTGAGGAACACCCAGCATCTCTATTTAGCACTCATTTTACTATGTGAACTAAATGCATCTTCTGATGCAATAAAACTGGAGTGACCTGATGAGGAGACAGTCTTACGGAACTTCCAGGAGGGTGTTACATCCAGTTCTCATAGTCTTTAGCAAAAAACAGCTGCATGTTTGTTTCCACCTCTGCCTATTGGGATAACGTGCAATTTTCCCATTAGTTAAATTGGTCTTATTGACATAGACCAAACTATATTCCCAGTGACTGATTCCTACATCAGCTGTGGAGTAACATTTGTTGCTTTCTCATTCTTTAAATTTTCTGATCTATGACTCATAAACAACTTTACTGAGGTATGGAATAACCTCCAGGGAAGAATACTTAACAGTCAACAGCAAATTAGTGGAAAAACAATACTTGCATAAATAAATGAACTGAAGGATGCATTTCCTCGGTCTCAGCTCTGTTACCGTATTCTAATTCCCTCCAGTTTTTGAAATTTAATATTTTTTGGTTGATAAAAGGTTCATCTTAATGCAGAAGATTGATTTTACTTATGTGAGAATTAACTATTAATTTGGTAGACAACTTGAACTATGTGAGATTAAATTAGAGCTATTAACATATTTGCAATTGCTTAGTCTGTGCAGAAGCCTTGACACTGTCAAATCAGTTGCCACAGACAGCCTTGATGTCTTTGTCATGATCAGGCTGCCTTTTCTTGCCGCAAAGGAAGCAGCCAGGTATTCCAGAGCAGGTTACAATCTCTGACACCCCTGCAGCACTCTTTCACAGTTATCTCCACCCATATTTGATAGTCAGCACCCGAATTTTAGCCTCTTACTACCATAGCTGAATTATGTCAGTTTTGTACACACACACACACACACACACTCCAGAAGCACACAAAAGGCCATGCAAATAACAGTGAAAGCATTGCCTTCTGCAAGAGCAGTCAGGTGGCATAGGGGTTGATACTGCATTGCTTTAGAAAATGACTATAGATCTACTGGAAATCCTCTTGGCTCCACCTACGTGTACTGGGGGTCTTGTACCACAAAGTTTTCCACAGCACTTTGGGATTTTCTCCCACTAAGATATAGGTAGAGACTCCATCCATTAGAACAGTAAGACACTCCCACTGTAGATCTCTGTATCTCCAGAATCAGAAGCAGCTTTAGATTCCTTACCAAGATGACCTGAACCTTTCTGTAATCTTGTGAAACTTCTGTCTGAAGTTTTAGATGGTTGAGACCCTCTTAAAAGTTCATTTTCTTTATCCTAAGTTTTAGCCCAGATGTCTCACACTCTTGCCATACATCTTTGTTTCCAGGTCTTCTCTGGGGACTACATGAGCTTTCCACAAAGCCATTCTAAAATTACTATTTTATCCAAGTTTTTGAATTGCAGAACAAAAAACAGGTTGAGGACATGTAAGAAAAGAAGAAAATAACACCTTTCAGATTCCTTCCAGAAATTGTGAATAATAATATCACACAGTTTTCAAGAAGAGAATGAGTGACTGTATATGTCAGATTTGCATTACTCTTTGGGGAAAAACACCGCATGACAGGGAGAAAGAGACTTACTAGTGTAAATTTAGAAAAGGGAAAGATGGAATAGCACATACCAAGTGAATTCTCAACTTTTCTCCTCTCTCTTGCCAGTATTATTTAGACATGGGATCACTCCTCATCATGACACCACTCCTTCTTGATGTTCTTTGTGCACTACCAATCCTGAGGGTCCCTTTAGGAAGGACTACAATAAACTTGTGAGGCTAAGTTTTCCTATACTTACACTTCCTCACATGGAAGCCAGCTTTTTCCTCTTTCCATCTGCTCCCATGGGCTTCGGCCCCATTTATCCCCGTATATTAAAATGTAGCAGCTACAGAAACCATCAAAAAGCAATTCCTCACTCCTTGCACTGGCAAGGCATGCATTACAGCTTTGTGGTTATCTTTCATTAAAACATAAAAAATGATACATACAATGCCACTGGGAGATAATGAACTAAATGTTATCCTAACTTTACAGCCTTAGAAAATGAGTTGTCAAATGTGGGGAAGTACACCTGTAATTGGCTTTAGTGAGAGACAGCTGGAGCTGATCACTGCTGTTTCTCCACAACTGGCTGAATGAAAAAGTCTCTCTCAGGCTCTCATGACTTCTCCCAGAGGGTCAAATTTCACTTCAGCTGGTGTAAAAACCTCCCACTGGTTTACACTACTTATTAATTTCTTTGCAGTTCACCTTTCTTAATCGCTTTGCAGCTAAAATAAAGTCTAGAAACAGCCTTAGAGTGCCACCTTTAGAAAATTAAGTCCAATGGATACACCAGGTTTCTGGGCTAGCAACTTGTATATCAGACCCACCTGAGGCTGTGTTAATAAGAAAGTTCTCAAAGCAGTGAGATAGAAAGGGAGTAGACTATTCAAGTCCTATTGATAAATGCACACCCAAGTTTCAATACAGTCTTTTGCCAACATATGATTATTGTATATTAATGGGAAAGACACTTTTTTTTTACTCTTCTTCAGAGGATGAGCTATTATATTTCTAAAAGAAAAACAAACTGCAGAAGAAGTTTAAAATATACAGCTAAAATTAACTGCAACCTTACCTTTCCAGAAAAATATTTTAAATAGATACTATTAGATTGCAGCCAGAAAGTGACAGGTGTCAGCTTCCATTAAAAACTTAGAATACATTCAACTGAATGACAGCCTATACAGGATGTTGAGAAGTCCTGTTGCTTTCAGTTGTTATCCTCTGGCCTGCACAATTATGACAGTAAACAAGTCCTGTTACCTGAGAATTTAGGTCCTTGCACCCACAATGAAACAGCTCAGTTTTCACCTACACCAGGGTTCCTGCAGTAAGGAACAACTGACACATCAACAAAGAACATTTCTTTCAGATCCACTGCAACAATCAGAAAGACCAAGGCAATGGAATGGTGATACAAAAGTCACAATGACAAAGGAACTAGCACAACTAGAAAACTGTTAGAAAAAAAAAAGCACTCACCTACCTCTGAAGACCTAGGCTCACAGGAAAGACTCCACAAAGGAGGGATCTCCAACTAGAAAGCCTTCCCCAGTGGCAGTCAGCCCTTAAATGGGATCTAAGAGAGGTGAAGCCAGGCTCCACCCCTCCAGTCCCACAGCTGAATTGCCTTCACCTGTGCTCCCAGGGCTGAACTGATTCTTTCCCCAGGTGCTCCATCAGTGGTTCAGGCCATGAATTAACAGTTACCATGCACTCACCAACCTTGGGACTATGCCAGCTCCCCCCATTTTCTCTTCTTTACCTGAAATTTGGGCCTTTATATTTGGTGTTTTACTTTGCCTAACTACATCTGACTCATTATATGGGGTCAATTTTAGGTTCGTTCTGGATTTGGCAGAATTATTTTTCATTCTCCTGCTAGAAGAGAACACAATTTTCTAAAACCTCTTAAGTATATTACAGCATAGCATCAAAACCATGTACTTCACACCACAGAAGAAGAAGGAAAGTCTCTTTTCAGCCTTATGCTGGTGTACTCCAGCAATCCAGTGCCTCTGTGTGAAAGGACCAGTTTTCCTATACAAAAAGTTCTTCAAAGGAAGCTAGGTAGTCTGCAGGTTGCATCAGGTCTTCCGATGCAGGCTAAGAAGTTGTGCAGAAATTGTACTCACAGCTTTTGAACTATGGGCACTTGGGTGCTTAAAAACACATGTTCTCCCCTTCCTGCTCCCAGCACTGCCCACATCAGCCCAGAGAGCAGCTGGGCACCCAGCAAGGACAGGATGGCAGCCATACATCTGCCTCAGCCTGCTGCTTACCTCCAGCAGATTTTCTGGCACATTGGTAACAGATTTTATCATTTAATTGAATCAGTCACTGTCTATTTCTGTTTACGCTGCCAGTAGGATCATCAAACACTTCCCAAAATTCAGGATCCATCTAGAAACAGAACCAACCCCCTCTCTCACGCCGCAGGGCTCCAGGCTTCCATTCTGCTCACCCTCCTGCACAGCAGGAATCTCCCAGTGCCTGACACGCAGAAAAGTCTCACTGCCTTGCTCTACTTTGTTCAGGTGGGTATTTTTAGGGTCACTCTCCAATCTGAAAAAGGGCTCAGTATACAGCCAAAAACTGAACTTGGGGTTCTGAAATTAAAACTAGAGGATATTCACTTTTATGAAAAGAAGCAGAGGGAATCACGATCACCGGTTCTGGGTGGAGTGTTGGGGAACCACTATAGCACAACTGCTTGGTGGCAGCTAACGGCAATGCCAAAGCTGCTTAAAAGGACTGAACACATTTTTGTTCCAGAACAGGTATGTGCTCGTAGTTAACACTCTATCTTCAAAAACATTGAATCCCACAGCTGAGCATATTGTGGGCTCTTTTCCAGGACACATACTTTACTGAAGAGAAGGGAAAGAGAAACTATGGAGCAACAGAATTCCTGTCATTTGCATTCCTGAGTGAGAACGGCACCTTCTGGTAAGGGCTGGCAACTCCTCTGCCTCTCTGCTCCTTCTCAGAAAGACAGAATGTTTGACCATTGGTCAGGCTACTACAAAGATGACTCCCCTATTCCACCAATTGCTGATGAACAATGTGCCAGTTTCTTTAGCTGTTCTTTTCTCTAAAAGCTTCACAGAACTAGCTCCAGGCTACAACATCTACTGAGGTTTCAGTCTAACAGTTGTCACCCTTTTCCTTCTATGAGAAAAAGTGATCTCTTCATTCTTAGGCAACTACATTATCCACAGGGTCATCTAGTCTTTTTGGTTTTCATCTCACATCTCTCACCCTCTCTCTCCTCATAAGATTTCCTTTAAGGAAAGACAAAGAATAAAAACACTACAACCTTTTCCTTACTTTAACAGAGAACATTAAGCAATCCTAATAAATTGCATTTTCCTCTGCGGTATTAGAGGTTTCTTTCTATCTTTCAGAAAGTAGGAGAAGGAAATTTGGTTTGCAATTCAAAAAATAGCCTAAAGAAGAAAGCTCTGAATCTTTTCCCCACTTTGCTCTCAGCCACAAAACTATCCCATTAAAATCAGCTTCCAGGCAAACTGATGTTTTCCTAACATATGTTCCTCAAAGCTGTGCCAGCTGCAGTGCTTTCTGTAGCCAATCACGGTGTTAATTGAGGTAAGCAAGGAAAACATAAACACCTAAGGTACAGCAGCTCTTAGGATATTTGAAGTGACTTGGGGAAGTTATGAGAAACTCCTGAAGTTGTGTTTCCTGTCCTTGCTTTTTTGAAGTAATAAAGGTATTATTGCTGGTTTTGTTAGCTTGTCGTAGTTTGTGGCTCATAGGGATAACAGACACCAAATGTACCTGTGGTTTCTGCTTCTAAACTCAGAGTGGCTTTAGTAACATTTACTACAAGACACAGTGTGATAAATATCCTTAGTCACATCAGGTTAAATAGGCATCGACAAAAACATGGCAGTTTTTCTCAGCATTAAGAAAGTCAGCAGGCTTACTTTCCTCTCCAGCATTCAACTGTGTTTACAAGACTTCACATGCTATTGAAAGAGATTCTACGTGTGTCTCATAATTCTACCCAGTAGACTGGATGTCCATAGGGCAGCTGCTGATCAATGTTTAGGTAACCTGGCCCAAAGGTGGGACTAAAAAAAAATAATAAGAAGATACCAAGTGTCTTCTGTCATACGTGTCAAAAAAGAACCGAAATCCAGAAGACGGCTACCTAGTTCTGCTGAATGAGAAAACAAAAAGAATCCTCTACTAGGCCGCTGACCCTCAGGTGTGTTAGCAGCATGCAAATCTATATAAACCAGAGGTTCTGCCATTCTGATTTTCTCACTGCTGGCATTTTCCTGCTCCTCCAGTTTTGTAAGCTCCTGAATAACTAAGCAAAAGAGAGGTTGTACTGTTACATAAAGCACTGTTTGATTAAAAGAACTAGACAACTTAATGATAATTTTGTGCATGCAAAATACTTTTCTTGAAAATGCACAAAATCCCTCTTTTTCATCTTATTTTAAAGTAAAGAGTATTGTCCGTGCTTTTTCAAAAATGCATTTAAGTCCAATAAATCTAAAGAACTTGTCTTCTATATCCTATTAAAGGCAAATGATTGCAACACAAGGGATAGCCTTCTGTCTTGCAGATAGACCTTTAAGCCTTTATTTGTTATGATCTCTGAGATGCTGTGCCATTTTGAACTGCAAGAAGGCGTTATTAACTTGATGAGAGAAACAAATGGACACAAATGTTGTCCTAGTCTGTTGAGTTTTTTTTTGTTGTTGTTGTTTTTCTCTCCAGCTTCTACAGTTTCTAAAGAATATGGCTTTAAATTAGGGTCTTTGACAGCAAAAACAGAGCACATTTTATAACTCCCAGCGCTACAGGAAACAGCTGTATATGAGCATAAACCCAGACAGTTTTGTCTTAAATTGCTCTAGGACAGCGTTGGCCCAGTTCTCAGTTGTATTCCTGCCCCTGTTGGGCCATTTCACTTGCGCATAGAGGCTATAAGGCCATCTTCTGCAGAAATCCCCACAGCAGTGGGTCAAACGCTGAGCACGGCACAGCCGGCGTAGCTGCTTGCTGCCTGCCTTCACGGTGCAGGGCCTCAGGAGGGGTGCAGTTCTGCTGCAGCATCGCTCGTCTGCGTGCCAACAAACTGCGCTACTGAAGTCTTCAAGGTATTCTCAATTTTGTAAGAAGAAACCCTGGTCTAGGAGAAACAGAGAAATGTGGGTTTTTTAATCATACTCTCTTCTCTCAGGGAACTGTCCCTGTGCCAGAAACTCTCCTGGCTCCAAAGCTTGGCATGTTTTGCTGCTTTTTCTTGGGCCCCTGTTGTCATTTGTTACTAATTATACAGTAAAGGTGTTTTGTTTTTTGTTTTTTTCTTCTCCACTAGCGGGTTACGCATTCCACAGTCACATGTTCAGCCTACATTAAAAAAAAAAAAATAGCAATATGACCTTGCAGGCAAGGTACTTTGTCACACATAGCACAGAAGAAACCCCAAGAATACATGCTGTCATCTCACAGCTTACATGGGACTGGCAATGTGTCTGAGCAGCTCTCGCTCTGGCGTGGACACAGCTGCTGGAGCACTTGTGGCAGCTTTTCAGGGAGCACACAGATGGCCTCATCATTACCAGAATGGAAGTGCCTCAACGCCAGAGCTGAGAGAAGAACAGGACCTTTCAGTAAATATGCTAACATAAATAAGTTTTTCATATATTTTCCCTTAAATATTTCTAGAATGATGCTTGAAAACAATATTTTGTCTGGGAAAAAAAAAAAAAAGGTGATGTCATCTGTTTCCATTTCTAATTCACAGAAATAATATGGAAAGGAGATGCTTATTATGAGAAAGAAAATATATCCATTGAAAACCCAATTTTCCAGTACATGGCAGTTCTGTTAGAAAATTTCCAAGGAGACTTCATCAGCTCAGCTCAAATTCTTCTACAGGTTTTCTTAATGCTTCTGACACGTCACTTCATTTTTCTATCCCAGAGGCATATTTGAAAATAGGTGAGATAATGCTTTTTCATCAATCTTCTTTTGAGTGTTGGCTATTTGTGTTAAGTTCTTTTGCATGGGCACTCTCTTTCTTATTATTTTATGTAGGACATAAAATTATCACCTATCATTCAGAGTTCCTAGGGACCGTCCTAATGCCAATGATAAATTAGAGTAATTCAGACTAACTGAATGTTTTTCCCCAGGTTTACTTCTGATTTTCCAAAACTATAAATACATAACAATAGAAGCACAGCTCTATGAGGATAAGTTGTTTTTTAAATTGAATCAGTCTGTTCCCATAGTGTCTTTGAACATGTTCTCATACTTGTATTTGAAAATTTACAAAGTGAATAAGGGAAGAAATTGTATTGCAAACTGAATAAAACTCACTAAGTTGAAAATTTAAACAAGTCAACCTTCAGGGATAAGAATAATAATTTAGTTTTTAAGTTACATCATAGAGTTTTTATGCCTTATGTAAAAACTTATTTGTTCAGCTGATTTGCTGCCAGATAAACTCCACGATGACAGTTTATCACGGCTGACTGCACATAGGAGCCCAGTGCATATGCTTAAGAGGCATACTTCTGATGGCATCTTTCTTCTGAAGGCTAATCATATTGGAATGCAACTTCTTATTATGAAATAGAATACACTATTTGTTAGACATCTGTGAAACCGGCATGGTTACCAAGGCAGCCCATGAAATAAGCTTCTCCTATGAGTGTCAGATCTCTGGCAGGGGAACCATCCTCAGCATCACATTGCAGTTTGGAGACTGCGGATCTGCATCCAAATTGCGGGTCTGATCCTCCTGGTTTCAGACGAGGAGGTCATGATGGGAAGGGCTGAGCACTCCAGTCAGGCACTGCCATCTGCCTGACTACACAGGGCCCAGAGCATCCGGGATCACATTGGGGTCTTGGAGTGCCAGAGAGGACTTAAAGAAGAATGAAAGCAAATGACAAAGCAAATTCTCCCTGTTGAAGTATTACATCAACAGAATTATTCAAAAACCGTACTTTCTCACCTGCAACTTCTGGAGCAACCTCACTAAAATGAGGCCTGGCACGGGAAGCTCCTTCTTAATGTGGTGGAGGACTTGGCGCTGAAGGTTTTCACACTCATCCTCAGTATATGTGTGCCTGAACACACAGCTGCAACTGTCTTTGCTATAGGGATGTATTTTGTTGACAAGTGCTCAACAGGCTGCAGGAAGGACATTTGGCTGTCATGTCAAATACCCACAGAATATGCTCAGGTGCTACCATCACCTCCCAGATTTGCTGTCTTCACTTCCAGAGGTAGCTGTCAGTTCAGTGCACCAGTAGGACAGAATCTCTGCGTGGAGTGGCTGACAAGCCCCAAATAAGGACAGACGGGGACACCTCTGTGCCTGGTATAAAAAGGCTATTAGTTCAAAAATCCTGGCTTACACTGCCAGCAGCACAAGCAGGCATCGGCACAAGACACTGCCAACAGCAGTGGTACAGTGGGAATAACTGCTGTACATGAGAACATCAGCAACTGAAGGTTTGTAAGTAGAGGCAATGTCTGGCATTGTAGAGACTTGGAAATGCCTGCTGTGCCAAAGTGCAGTGAAAAGCAATGAGACAGGCCTACAGAACAGACAGAAAGCTCTTCCTCACCCAGAATATCCCTGGGAGCATGAACCCATTGCACGGTGCAGAAGGGAGCAACAAGAATTGCAGACAGGTCTCCAAAGCATGATGAGCACACCATGTTATGCTCTCCTTCAACCAACAGGTCCTCCTGCAATGATGACTGCACCCTTCCTTTCCAGTGTCCAGCCTAAGCAGATCTATCAAACAGCAGCTTTGCTCTGTTGTCCTCCCAATTTCTTTCAACCCTGTTTTTGTTTTGTTTTGTTTTGTTTTGTTTTTTGAGCAGCTATGTATTACGAAAAAAAACAAACCTGCATGCTGGTGCATCTCTCCTGTCACCACAAAATAACAGCTCTACAGCTTCTGTATTTCAGTCTCAGTTTCCTTTTTCTGCAAAGATCAACAACTTCTGCAGTGGAAGGATTCGGTATAATCAGGAGATCATCAGCTTGCAATAAGTATAAATCTTGCAAAAATAATGCACTCTGTGGAGAAACTTGATGCTGTTTTTAGCATACAAGTACTCATACTGCAAGGCAAATTCATCCATAAAATAAGTCAATGTGAACCTCTACATATCTCTTATTAATGATAAAAATATATGTACTCTTTTCCCTTGAAATGAGTTTTTCAAGTAAACTCCAGATTATTGGGATTTTTCAGGTGATCTGGCATGGCTGGGGCTGCTTTTGAGGCTGCTTTGTTTCACAGGTCACAGCAGCTTTGCTGAACCTGGTTTCAGGCACTTGCAACATCACTGCCAGCTCAACACATTCTGTCTTTCTTGTGTTTTGGCCAACTACTCAATACTCCAAAGTTGAGGAATTAGCGTGGATACAGAAGTGAGTGTCTCACATACTGCAGCATTATACTGCAAAACCACAGAGCTTAAACACACTTTTCTCTATTCACCTTATGTTAGGAATAAACTGGTTTCAAACCAGGAGCCAAATCTATTCTTTATGCTTTCAAACAACACTGTGCTTTTCTTCTTCCAGGAAAGGAGGCCCATTTGCCTGCAGCTATCTTAGACTGTCCCAGAGCTTTCTTAAAGTGCTTCTCTCTTTTGAAACTAAAAGGATGGCTATTCCAGCTTTATCATTCAAAATCTGTTAGAGCTGTCTGCTGGTTGAAAAACACAGTCATCCAAGGGAGTGCAGCACCACTACCACCCCATGGGGACTAGTACATTCATCCCAATGAAATTTAGCTTTGGTGAAGAAATCCAACAAAGTGCTCCAACCCTAAACCTCAATAGTTTTGCCAGGTAGCAATTTCTTGGAGTGTCCCATGACTGCTGATGAATCCACATTCACAAGCAGCGAGCATGAACAGTGTTATCCGGTCTGCCCAGATGATTCCACATAAACCTAAGAACACTGACAATATATGGCACATGCTTTTGTATGAATCCCCATGCCTACTGAAAATCTCAGCTGTGCTCTGCATGAAGAAGTCAAATGGGACAGACTGGAACTGCCCCGAGACAGCAGAGAGCAACACCCTTACTGCTCAGGAAACAAAGGCAGCGAGACAAAACCTCACTGGTGGTGAAAAAGGCATCATTAATATGAAGCAGATCTGACAGGACTTACGTTAGACTGATTCAACATTAGCAGATTTTTTCCTGGCTTCCTTTAGAGTGATAGCTCCAATAACTTTGCAGAATGAGCAGGAAAAAATAAAGAGTAAGAACACCAAGAAAAAACCCCACTGGGGTTTAAGCTCAAGAAATTCTTTTTTTTTAAAGTCAATTATATTTAGTTTTTCAATGCCTTGGAACACTATAAAATAATAAAATTTCTTTCATCTACAAATTAAATAAATAGATAAAGTGATTTCAACCCCAACCTGTAGGATCACCATCGGTGAGTGTCTTGCTTGAACAGTGAGTGGTATTTTTAAAGGCAACAAGACCACTAATATATGCAGACTGGTTCAAAAGATATGCAATTATAAACATTTCCTGCAGAGCACATAAGGTCTGTAGGTTTGTAAGTGCCTTTTAGCTTTTATATTTTAATTACTGGTTTTGAAATAGCCTGAAATAAACCTATGTCCAACAGAAGAGCTGAATGTTTTTTTATGGAAGTGGAGAGACGATTTTGTAACCTTACCTTCTCTAAGACAAAATTGTAGCCTGCACCTGAGCATCACTGTTGGTTGCAGGCCTGACACCAGCAGACTGATCTCAGGCAGGTGGATTTACAAAGCCAGATACTCAGCAGATATTAACGAGTGACCTTCCACTGACATCCTGCGTCGCCATGTGGCACCGGTTGCCTGGCCTCAAGCTACTAGTTTGTAAACTCAAGCTGCTACCGAGGAATTGTTTGCAGAACAACAGGAGATTGCTCACTGATTTCTCAAACAGTGATGAAGGGCAAAAAAAAGAAAACAAAATTCTAACTGTCCCAAGCTGCCACAGCAGAAACAGTTCTCCCCATCTCTGCAACACCTGGAAGAGCTGATTATTACTGTAGATCCCAATTACAGTGACAGTAACACGATAGCACAGATAGTTCTTCAAAAACAAACAGAGAAGAAGTGGTGTTATTGATCACTGTTATTAGCATAGTTGGTCAGCATAATTTAAACCCTTCCATTAAGGCACAAAGATGGGTTTTCAAGATAGGGCATCCGTGCAATTATTGAGCTGAGTAGGAGGCAGAAATGTAATTATGTAAACTAACTAAATTAAGAGGATTGCACAGTTCATTAGAGTCCATTTTTTAAATTTTTTTTGGTCAGCATTTTGGATCACCAGCTGCTATAGAATTTCATTTCCATTAAAAAGCATTAATTGCATCTCTCCTGTGAAAGCAGAGCAGTGTGCTTGCACAAGCAGCCCAAGTGCAGGTGCGGCAGCAGCCTCCTGCCTCCATGCAGCACCAGCCCCGCTGCTCTCAGCAAGCCCTGGTGGGGATGATGTGCTCCCACAAGTACACCTGTGGTCCCACTGCCTGATAAGAGCCCATCTAATCGGCTCCTATCGGGATTTGAAGTGATTTATTCAGGAAATCTGACTGAAGGGAGCACTCCGCTTTAAGTCGTGGTATTCATGACTTCCTCCTGCACAGTGGCACCTCCTGTCCACAGTTGCTGTCACACAGGCACGGCTGGCTGGCCGGAGCCCTCAAACAGGGCAGCAGGCAGCAAAAGGCGGACATCAGCCCATCCATCCCTGCCAGTGCTCCCTGTGGCTTAGTCTGCTTTAGATTTTGTACTGTCTGGAGGTTGGTTTTATTCCTAAAGACAGGATGCTATTGTTGCAATGCCCTACTACGTTTTGCCTCACAGATTAGTCACTCAAGCTCTTTACATGTGACAGTTAATGCTGAAGAGCTTCATAGAGAGGAAGCTCTCATGGGTGTAAAGAGCGTAAAAGGATATAACACAGCCAAGAAGGTGCTCAGACTGGCCTTACATGCTCTACAGGTTAAAATATCCTTGATCTCCTCTCCTCAAGAAACCACTGAAAGCAGACAAGGATATCTGCAGGGACAGAAATGCTTCTTCACTCTGAAGATTGTTTACATAATACTTTTCCATATACAGTGGCAAATAAAGGAACTAATTTGGAAACCCATATAAAAAGATGTATGTTGTACTGTGCGAGGGTGGTACAGGAGTGCATTTTGCAGCAAACAGCTTCTGAAAAGGCTTTTCCTGCATTAAGCATCAGGCTCCATACTTGCTCTTTACAGATGAGCATCCTGCAGGTGACTAAGCAAAAAGAACCTATGGAAACATCCTCCTGCAGCACGTAAATCATTGCTGCCACATTGGCTTTTCCCCTGCTGACTGTATTAATGTGTTGTTTGCACAGATAAATTAGGCACTTGAGAGCAGCACACTCAGCAGCCCCCAGTGCCCCCACCTACGCACACATCGCTTCGGCACAGGGAGGACTGCTTGCGCACAGCAGAGTTTATTGGGATGACTCATTTGTAATATACAGATGTGGTCACACAGAAACCATCATGGCACAGCCTACAGCACCAGGATCAACACTGCAGGCTGCATTCTGGTGTGCTGAGAAAATTTGTCAGGCCATGATCAGCAGTATGCTGCCATGTTGGGCTCAGTGGGCAGCTCAGCTCTGCCACTACTACTCTGCCCAGATACCTCTTAACACTGTAACCCTACCTACTTATTTTCACAGGATTTCTTGAGACAAGCACTGAAAGTAAGGGAGCTGAACTGCATTTTCCTTTTTCAAAGTAGAAGCTAGGAACAGCTGGGGAACAGCAGCAGGGGTGGTGAGCTGCTGCCTCTAAACAAGATGACCCACTGCTGGTCACCCTCATCTCTATGTCCCACAGAGGCTCGCAGCCCCATGGCCACAGCAGCAAAGCAGGAGAAGAATTTGGTGGCTGCTCAAAGAACAGTGCAGAGCAGCAAAGCGAGGCTGAGAAGCCAGGAGCCACATGCTGACTGTTGCACGTGGAACAGAAGGTATGGCACCCTGGAGCAATGCGACAGAACCTGGCCAGAAGTGAAACTTCTGCTATGTAGGAAGGATCAGAATAAGAGAGATAAGAAAGAATTGCCTTAAGGAGCTGTATTAAAAATCTCAACATAGATCTTTCTCCAAGTGAAAAACCTCTAATAGTTCTCATTCAACATAGCCTAAGTTCATATCAAGATGCATCAATTATCACGATGAGATTCCTTCTGAACTAAGTAAACAAATCTACTTACAATATAAATCAGAGAATGACAATAAATGTGACCACCCCACCTTTTGCAGACCTAAACATTGAAGATACCAATGGAATAGATCAAGCCCTTTCTGACACTCCTTCAGTCTGTTACGTCTAGTCCCCCTTATGCTACTTATGCCCCCGGCAGGAAAAGCAAGTAGAGCAAGACATGGTTTGGTGTCAGTGCCATGCCTTGTGCAGAGAGGTGCAGTGCTTGAGCCCTTTCTCTAGGGCTGATCTCCAGAGGGTGCCTTTATCTCTCGTTTCCCACTGAGTTTCACAGCAACTGCCAACTCTAATCCAAGTCATACATGGCCTCTCATATTTATCATTCACATCTGTAATATGATGCTCGTAGACTATTTATTGTCTATTTTTTGGCTTTTTTAGCACAAGAAAACACAAGTTACCACGTATCCTGATTTGGCCCTCTTAGTAGTCACAAGAGTCCCTTGCATGTGAAGAACAACTTTCCTTCTGTCATGGAAAGCTGAGAGCCTCTCTTCTTGCTTTTAGGCCTGGAAAGGTGTGCACCCCTCCCAGCCGTAAGTGACCTTTTGAAAAATAGTTCCATAATTACTTATGCCTTTATTACTAATTCAATCGTTCAGAAAGCATTCAGTCTCTGTGCTTTTTCTGCTTGTTTGTCTAGTATGTGTTATTTTACAGTTGTATTGTTCCTCCTCATTTAGCTCCTCATATAAAGCTTCCCAAATGACTGATGCTAATGTAGCAGCCAGAAATGTTGCAAGTATTTGACTGTCCTTTTCGCTAGCCCAGATCCATAGTTTTACATGCTCTGGATCTATATCTTCATCTCAAATGGTACAGTGAATAATATTTTATTAGGTTAATCAATACACTCCTCACCTCTAGCAGTAAAAAGCTCCCATACAGTTAATTAATCCATTCCTAGAATGAAACAAACTATACAGATTGTGGCCACTTCTTGACATCTTTCCCTGCTTTAAAATCAAGATGAGGAAACAATTTGGCCTATCAGCAGTGCTGATAAAATTTTACATAACCCTTGACATTGAAAATATGTGTGGTGCATCCAGTTTTAATAGTTCAACGCTAGGAGGTTTTTCCAGAATTCTAAGTTCACATAAGGATCAGTCTTGACTATTCCCATGCATTTATAGACTTGTAATAACTAGATATTTCTTTCACCTAAAAACCTTATAGCTACATTTTCAGAACCAGATGGCTACACTCCACTGTTCTTACTTGCATCCTGACTTTGACTTTACTGCAGAACTTTAACATTGCATTAAAAGCATTTTCAGGTATTTTGCATATTTGTTCATTAATTCCTGTTGCCTTTCTTTGCATGCCAGGATATAAAGTACAAATTTTAATCTATTTTTATTGGTTGTCCACACATATAGTGCGTCAAAGAAAATATTTTTTGCTGTCTATCTAATCTATTTCCAAAACTGAGATCTTCACCATGTTGGGCCTGCTGGACAGAATGCATCTACAGGTGTCATCATTATGTTGCCATTATGATTATGAGATATCTTACGGTTAGTCTCACAGTGAAGTGTCCTCTCTAGAGGTGGAAAGATTTATGGATGAGGAACCCAACAGAAGTGTTAAACCAGTAACTGTTCTTGACTGGTAGAAATACCTGTATTAGCCTTACTGCTTTCTTTTTGTGTGTTCTGTGAGTGCTTGAGGGACATGCTGCACATTGCTCTTAGTGCTGCATTATTAGCTTTCCTCAAGGCAAGGTAGAGGAGCTGTAGCACACGGAAGCCACACAGTGAACATACATGCTGCATTTGCCATATCCTGAGTTCACGTCAGATGCAAGTAAAATGATGCACAGGATTGGCCACACAACCTGCTGCCTACCATATTTTGATGTAAAACTCTCCCAGTGTACTTCACAGTTTTTGTTTTGCATCACTGACAGCATCAACAAGTAGCAATTCCTCTTCCCCGCTACCCACTGAATACATACTAAAATAATACTTACAATTTTCTTCTATATAAATGTATCTTTCTGCTATTCAAACAGCACAGTACAGACCCATAAAGCCAAGGCTAGTGCGCTCAGAAACAACCGTGACAAGTCACAGCCTTTGTATGCCTAAATGACAGACACTCTCAGCCCTCAAAACTACTGCAGGAATAAAAGCCCTCGAAAATACTTACGAAAGTAAAGGCCATATTGTGCACAGCATATAAATAAATAATTATTAGACCATGCATTAGCTTAAATTCCCATGTGAAACTAAACAATGAAATGTAATGTAGATGGATATTTTTCCTTGCTTGTACTGTGTTCTACTTACTAAAAATGTCAGAGAACCTTTGAAATGGTTTAAAAGGTAAAATGAAATGATGCATGTGAGAAGGAGGCAGAATATCAACTCCAATAATGCAAAATAAAGCCAAATCCTTCACTTAGAATCTTGAACTAAATTAAACTGGATTTGCTGTTCAACATTCAGCTACTGATGCTTTTGTACTTTCCTTTCTCCAACTCTCACTTACTGCATACTGGAGCAGAAATGCATCAAGAAGGAACTCCTAACTGGGGCATCGCCTTCCTCAGTGAAGCTGTGACAAACTGGAAACAAGCCTTGTATTAAAATAAGTATCTTTAATCTGCTAATTTCAACAGTTCAGATAGGCAACTGGGTTTCTGCTGCCTCCCACCAACTCTCAAACTCTGCAGTGGAATGACATCTGTATTGTCCTATTAGTTTAGCTCTTCAGGACAAAGAAGGAACAGTCACATAATGTAAAAACAAGTGGCTTCAGAAGGGCACAAGAAAGATTCCCTCGAGTCTGTTATCTTGCCCTCAGTAGATGTTAATAAAAGATACTAAGGGAATGAGCTAACAAATAGTATTCATGATGAGTTATACACATTCAAAAGAAGAATAACCAAACTGCAGAATATTCTTACCAAAACTGTCAGATGAATTACAGAATTGGCTCCATGTACATCAGAGAAAAGCCCCGGGAAGCGTTTATCTCATGCCAGTGGGATCTGGTGTCCATCCACATCAGGCACACTGCAAGAGCCTGTAGCTAGTATTGTGGAAAGCCATCTGCTGCACATGCACAGCGTGAGGTTCTCAAACGCTAATTTTGCAACATCTGACACAAATTTCTTCAAGTGAGTCAAAGCTACCCTTCCTCTTCTGAGGAGCAAGCTCATGGCAAGACTGAAGTTCTAAAAGAATCTATTTCTGAGTTACCTATGTGCATTCGTAGCCCCTGAAGATTTTTTAAAAGAACAGAAAAACTTCTTGAAAGAGAGAAAAAGAAGAATTTTATGCTTTGGATCAGTGAAAACTGGACAAACAGAATATCAGAAAATGTAGCAAAAAGAAAAACGAAGTTAAGACATTTTGAGGAAAAAGTTGTCGAATTTGGATAAAGTACTTTAAAAACTCTTAGTAGACTATTAAACTAATGCATCAAAAAGGAAAGTTCTTGTACAAAATCTAACAGTAGAAATTACTGCAGGTTTTCAGCTTTTTGCTTCAAAGGCTGAGTTTTGGCCTAAGAAGCTTAGCCTATACTTTCATAATATTAATCAGCAATGGAAATCCTTCCTTGATCAAGGCTGTAGTCTTCCTTAGAATGTAAAGAAGCTCAGATACAATGGCTGTCTCTACAGCACAACACTTTCTGTGCTTTTTTTTAAAACCTGGTAGGTGAAGCTATACCATAAGACACTAATAAATGCCCAGTTGCTTGCTGTATGTGCTTAGGTATAGAATATTTTTAGTAGTGAAGATAGCTGAACCAGAACACTGATTAAGAAAACATTATTCAGTTGCAGTGTAACATGCAAACTTTATTTCCTTCGTGTGTGATACTCAGAGAACCATGAAAATAAAACAAAATGATAGAAGGAAATCCTTATTCCAGATACACAACAATCCCAGCCAGAATCCTACAAACTCACTCTCTGGTGCATAATATTTTCCCCACTTGTTTTTGTTGAGACATGTCCTCAAAATTTATTGTGAATTATTTTGAAAAAAGGCATAAAAGCACCAAGTCTGTCACAAAAGGAACAGTTGTGCTGCCTGAGTCCCTAGGATCCCAAATCCAGTGTGTACCTTTTCGTGGGTTCATAACGAGGCTGTGGATTTTGGTTGTGACTTGACAATGAAATTCGACAGGATATTATCTGAATACTGAACCAGATTTCTGGGGAGGCTGCCTTTCTGCCATCATTGCACTTTTATTAAATTTAATACTACATGTAGAGATAAAAATAGTCAGCGGTTGCATTTTGCTGTTATGGTAAAAAGGACTGCTTTAATACGAGGCTTGCACACTGTCCAAAGGTCCAGTCTGTGTTAACAAAACACATGATCTGCTCTTCAGATAAGCTTGTTGGAATAAATGAATGCAGACAAAGACTGCTGAGCACAGGTGGTAGCAGCACAATGTGCCAGGAAGCCATTCAGCAAGCTAAGGCGTTACTTGGAGCAAATAGAAGCATGGTTCAGTCTTAAGTAGCATGGAAGTGGTACAGTAAGCTGGTCTACAATCAAGTTACAGAGGAGGCACAGTGCTGGTCTTAGAGTACCATATTCTATGCTCTTTGCAAACGAGAGCAGTTTGGTATGCACCAATTCTTGGAACTGCGTTAATGTGAGCAGTTCACTGCCCCTACAAAATGTAAGTGGCATGAACTGGTTGTTTGCATTACCAAGCACTAGATGCCTCAGTTTGTATAGTCTCAGTAACTAAGTTCTAGTAGTCCATGCCAGACAGCTCTCCGCTGGAGAGGCAGCTCAGGTGGTTGTTTATTTCCAGCATTAATGCCAGTAGATAGTTCCCAGGCATTATTAAATTCCTACTCCCTAACAACTCATTCCCTATTATGAACATGCATTGACGGCCCACTCACTACCTGTAAATGTGCAGTGCATTTGGCGCCAATCAGGCTTCATTTGCTGCCTGAGAGTACAGATTTAGGTTGATGGGCACTATCAAAAACAAACTGCAGAAGTGCCCGGGGCAAGATAACACAGATAAGCCAGTGTAAACTGAAATTTCATCTAACAGCTGGAGAAGTCAACTGGACGTCATCACGCAGTGCTGCACAGTACAAAAAGACAGAAGCAACTGACTGTATTTCTAGCAAATTATAGTGTGTTTTGCAAAGATTTTCCACTCCATTATCAAACAAACAAAAACATGATTGTGAAAAATTGAGGAACACGCCTGTATTATTTCCATGATTATTACAAATACATCTGTTAAGCTGATTACTGACGCACGACTAGTTAATGCAATGGACCATTAAAGTGAGAGGCCTTCCTGGGTACCCAGATCTGTCACCCCATTTTTGTGCCCATCCCACGGGGCTCCTCCAGCAGCCTCCTCGCCCTGCTAGGACAGTCAGCCTGGTGAGCAAAGCTGCATCCTGGCCACTAGAGAGGCAGAAGTAATATTTGCAAAAAAGTTTTACATGAGTTAGTCATCCAGGACCTAGATCTAACCCAAGAGTGCATTGAGCCTACTTAAATTCTAATGAAAAACAAAATAATGTGCTGCATCAGGTATTTCCCTCTTCCTGCTGGCAGCACATTATTTCAAGGAAGAAGCTCTTTCTCATTCACTTTCCGTATTTGCTACCTATGAAGGGAGTCTGTAGCGGGAAGTAAAATGGACTGGTGATGGTGAGGTGGCACAGCTGATTAGCAGGAGCCACTCGGATCACAAAGCGTAACCCAAAAAAATAAGTGAACTGTCAGGTTGCTTTGCCATGATAAGCACAGGTAATAAATAAGTCCTGTACTCAGAAAAGGTTGGGCTTTTTCTGGAAAGGAGGTTCAGAGAACTGGCAATGTTGGTATTGGGATTACGATAATAATAAAGGCAGCTATTACAAACTGAGCTCTTAATGCCTGCTGAGAAAAATCCAATATTCTTTATTTTTAATTTTGTTTGTAGAATACAGAAAGAAGTGTCCTAACTTTTCAGCCAGAGGAAAATCCCACAACGTTTTACTCAGATTTCCAGTAATGTGAACAATCAGTAAGTGACCGATTTTAATGAGACCTGCAAGAGTCATTAGAAAGCTAATGGTTTCTCAGATGATATCGCTTTGTCAGTTGATTACCTTATTTCATGTTGGGAGTGCGCGCACTTACTGCCTTGCAGGGCTGAGCAGCAGCACCTCCCATCACAGCAACAACAGGCTGTGAAGTGCCCACGTACCCATCCTGCCAGTCTCAGGCTCTGCCCTGAGCTCACTGCCAGCAGGGCTGGTAATCACCACAGCCCTGCAGCCCGGGTCAGCCGCAGCCAGCAGGATGCTCTTGCTTCCCCTGCCTTGTCATCTCCCCCACCAGGGCCCTGCTCTTACTGCTTAACCCGAGCTGTAAGAGCCTCATGTGGCTGCTGGGGCTGGCTCAGTGAGGCCACTAGTGCCACTTAGTGGGCTTAAACCCCCAGAGGAGAATGAATGCTTATGCTAGCAAAGAGGAATTCATTTCTAATGATAAATTTCCAGGTACTGCTCACCATGTCCTCTGGTGTTTAACTCATGCAACACAGCACTGGCATGCACCTAGTATGAAAAGAAATTATTCGTACACATTTTCTTGCTAAATTGAACCCCTAATTCAGAAAAATAAAAAAAAAAAAAAGAGAAAAAAATAATCTTGTAACCCACACTGATGCCATTTTTGAGGGAAGAACTGTAGAAGAGTGCAGTTCTTAGGAAACACCATTTGCTCAAAAGGTGAGAAAGTACCTTTACCAAGGGACAGGGAGGATGGTACTGAGACAGACTGAAGTTCAGTTGCTATTAAACCCCCTGGAAATAAATGCACTGTCTTGAAGGCTTTCCAGGTGAAAAGTCCTCACATTTATTATGGCAGAATATCATCAAGATATCTGTTTGCAGATCTTGGCTAATAGCTGAAGAACTGAATCAGCTCCATTATTGCCCTTATTGCTGACATCTGTTTCTCCCTCAAGATGTGTAAATAGCTGTGGCCAACACAGCTGACAGAGAGGAGAGAGATGCAAACCAAAAATGAAAAGTGTCTCTGGGATATTTTCATACCCACTGATAATAAATTTTGAAGACTGCTGCTTTGTTATGGCATGTACTTAGACCTTAGGCTAAGAGTACAGTACTGTAGCAAAGATGCTTCTTTTTCTAAGAGGCAACCTTTGTAATCATACTACAACTGCATTATACTGCTAGTGTTTGCCTTGCTAAGGAAATGAAGAATACACACTCATCCATAAAAGCCATCATGATTTCATATTAAAGGCAAGAACCTGAAGAAATGTAAAAATAGGAGACTAGCAGACAGAATTATCCTCCCAGTCACTTGTGCTGAGAATGTAAGGAAAGCAAGTTTGGAGCCCTGAATTGAGGTCTGTACAAACATTGCAGTGAAGCAGCCTCAGCAAAGCCTCCTCTGCACATCGTTTGTTGTGTACATTTGGAATATCCCATATGGTATTTTCTACAGAGCAGAATTTGAACGTATTAAAGACAACTTTTCTCACTCAGACTCATCTTCACACGTTACAAGTGAAGAAGTGACAGTGAAAAGGAGAGCTCAATCAAGTGGAAGAAGATGGGTAAGTTATTTGTTTATTATATTTGTTACAGTCATGCCCAGGGACACAATGATTCTAGGACTCTGTTATGCAAAAGTCACTGAGAAACACAAGGCAAGAGCTGGTGTGAGTCCTGAAAAGCTTATAGCTACACAGAAAAGACATGCATCAGTGTGGAAAGAAAGCCAAAATGACTGTGAACACAACAGTTGTGGTAAACATCTTCCCAGTGCCATGGGAATTGCAGCTGTAACACTGCTTAGCCAAGGAGCTTGCTGCTTCCCCTAAAAACCAAAGCAGCAGGGCTTGCAGGTGAGCTACAGTATCACTTCCAGCCACCAAACTGCTCTTTAAGGGACTGCTGTTCTCACTGATATAGACACTATGGAGAAAATATTATTGAAAACCCATTGGACAACATTAAATATCCTCATTAAACACTGTCAAGCTGATAACGTTAAATTACGAAGATTGATCAGATATATTTGAAAGAACTGCAGAGCAACAGAAGGCCTCACAGTCACTGCGTGATTTTCTCAGGCTCCAAACTGCACTGGGGATATTATAGAGTGACTGTTTAAATGGTTTTAGAGCTGTCTTTGAACTACACACAAATTACTCTGGGACAGTTGGCAATAAAACGGTGAGCCTCTAATTGCTCAGGTCTTGGGGGAAACAAGAACTAGTTTTGCACACAAAATCTGGTAACTTTCCAGTTCTGAGAGACAAATTAGAACAGCTTAACAGCAAACAAAAAAGTACTATTTGCTTATGCCAGAATGAAAAAAAAGAGGAGAGAGGAAAAAAAAAGAGTAGAAAGAAAGTTGTGTGCACAGAAAATAATCATCACTGCCATCCCCCAGACCAAATAAGAAGCAGTTTTGGTTGTACACACAGGAGTATGAACACATGCATGGCTGTGGCTGCAACACCAGGGTCAGGGCTGGATGCTGCAATTGCCACTGCTTCCCACAGGGGTGACACCAAGGGCCAAATGTGTTTGGCTTCATGCTGGGCTTTTTTATATTCTCTCAGTGTCTGCATTTCCAAGCCTCACTTGTGCTTTCTCTCATTTGATTGGCATTTGACCTGGATTAAAATCTAAATTCCTGAGGGAGAGCCTGGAACCTGGAAAATGAACCAAATGTGATTTCCAGTCTGGGAATTCCCCAGTAAAACACCCCTTGATGAATTGTAGAAATTGATCCTAAAGGTAAATACTTTTTTTTTTTTTTTTTTTTTTTTTCCCCAAAAGCCTTTTTATTTTGAAAAAAAAAAGTAAGTGAGAGAAGAGAAATTTCAGTTACTTCTACTTCACTTGGCATGTTAATAAAGACAATAGAGAGTGCCCTGCGTCATCAGATGCAAGGCAGCTCCTTTTTCTCAGCCATTTATCTTAGTGTCAGTCCCTGCAGGTTTCATCCTTCTCTCTCTCTGGAAATATTTACATTAGCTTTCAAACTGTTTGAGTTTAGGAAGAAAAGAGCTTATCATTTTGTGGGTAATTTGGGCTGACAATAATTCCAAAAAAAGCTGTGGTGATACATACTTGAAATCCGACTTGAATTGCAGAGAAAGCTCCCCAGCTGCTGCTCAGGGGATGGATGGACAAACCAGCAGCTCGGTGGCTGCCAGCAGGCAGGGAATAGGGCTGTGCTGGGGATGATGCTGTGGGAAGCAGGGAGCGAGGCTAGCAGCGGGGAGCTGCTCACTATGGTACTTCCTGCAAGTCCTGGCCTTGATGCCATGTAAAACATCCCTTCAGTCCAAAGTAATGAGACAACTACTTTTGCTAGATGTTAGATGCAGGTGAGACTTCAGGGAATTAATTATACTGCTGTTTCCAAGTGACATGGAAATTCTGCATAAGAACCTCTTTGAGCTGAAGTGAGTTTGCTCTAGCTGAAGAAAATGGTCACAGCCTTTCCCCCCAGGCCGAAACAAGGTAACTGTATGCCAAAATCCACAGAAGGGGAATCATGACTAAGTCTAAATTTTGTTCGGACTTTCTTCCTGCCATACAAACACACAGTTCTACCTCGAAAGTTACCCAGCTCAGGTGGGCTGGCTGCAGAGCTACACAGGGCCTCCTCCTTCCTCACAGGCAGCCTCGCAGGATGCTTCCCAAAACAGAACCAAACAGTAACAAAACACAGCACGATGTGAGCCCAGTGTCATCGGGGAAGAAGAACAGCTGAAGACGCATTTCAGATTCAGCATCAGATACTCACTTGTGCAAAATGCAGCAAAAGAAGCAGAAAGCACCATGGGAAGAGCCCCAGAGCCAGTGCCATGAGCACTTAATGTGAGCCAGCAGTGTGTGCTTGCAGCAGGAAGGCCAACGGTACCCTGGGCTGCATCAGAAGAGGGGTGGCCAGCAGGGAGATGGAGAGGACCGTACCTCTCTATTCTGCTCCTGTGAGACCCACTTGGAGTACTGTGTCCAGAGCTGGGGCCTCCAGCACAGGATAGATCGGGAGCTTTGGGAGAGGGTCCAGGGGACATGAAGATGATCAGAGGAGCACCTCTCCTACAAAGACAGGCTGAGGAAGCTGGGCTTGCTCAGTCTGGAGAAGAGAAGGCTGTGGGGAGACCTCATTGCAGCCTTCCAGTCTTTAAAGGAAGATTATAAACATGAGGAAAATCAACTTTTTACAAGGGTAGATAGTGACAGGACAAGGAAGGATGGTTTTAAAGTAAAGGAAAGGAGATTTAGATGAGATGTCAGGGGAAAGTTTTTCACAGAGAGGGTGGTGAAGTGCTGGAATAAGTTGCCCAGAGAGGTGGTGGATGCCTCATCCCTGAGTGCTCAAGGCCAGGTTGGATGAGGCCTTGGGCAACCTGTTCTAGTACTTGATCTAACCACTGGCAACCTTGCCTGCAACAGGGGAGTGGGACAAGATCCTCCCTTCCAACCCAAGCCATTCTATGATTCTATGTTTCTGTGATTCCCCTGCTGCCAAGGGGCAGCAGCTCCTGCTGGAGGGAGTAGAAGTTGAAGCATGTTTGGCAGCATCTTGAGTGTCCCATGCTCCTCCTTCACCCCACCTGCCCAAACGTTCTGCCCTCTGTGCACCAGGTTAATGAGGGTGAGAAAATCAGGGTTAAGCTGTGCCAGCTATGTGGGCTGTGCCATGCACAGAGCCCCAGCACTGCGTGGGTGCAGGAGAACAATCTGGCATGGAGCACAGCCTGCTCCAATGAGCACAATCTCACTGGGTCTTTTCTTACTCACCATGAATGTTAATTGTTAATGCTTTGTTTCCAAGCAATGGCCCACTGCATGAATTCAAAATACACCAGCACAACACAGCCACAACTGTCTCCCCTTTATATACTTCAAAATTCTGTGTCTGGTACGGGGACAATCCTGATATCACACAGCTGCAGGCATGGAGGACGTATGAGTAACTATTCCAAAGCAGCATGTTCAGTGCCTAACCAGCAGCAGGCACACTATGCTGCACAGGGATGCACACAATGGCTGGAAGCTGTACTAAAACCAATCACAACTTGAAAGTGGGAGGGACGCATACTGGGACAGCACATAGGGCTGAGCTCTGCCTGCACTGCTCACCACTGGCATCAGTGGGTGAATGGACATGGATATACAAAAAGTCTGCATAATAAAGGGCTTTGCTAGAATTCAGAGCCAAGTTTTTTGTCTCCAATTAAGCAATGAGCAACCATACATACTTCAAAAGTTTTTACAGAATATTTGACACATTAATTAGCAGTGCTACTGTGGATATTTTTGCTGATTCCTAACTGCATGAGAAGCAAATCTTAATCTCTGGAACTCAAAAAAACCAGCAACATCGCCTGAGCAGTCCTGCCACTTCTGAATGCTCAGCTCTGCCAGCATTTGTTTCCCCAGTCTGTAATTAAAATGCAAATACTGTCTTATTTTCTCTCCCCAATCCTATCCCTAGACTGCTGTGAGGCCTGGCACATGTTTTCAGGCAAAGTGAAGGAGCTTCTCCTTGTTGGCTCCTCTCAAAACAAGGCAAGAAGCAAAGCTCTTGGTCATTTTAGACCCCACAGTCCTACTCTCCAGGTGACTCAACATAGGACATTCTCTGCTGGAAAGACAAGGATGCTAACATGTAGATTCATTAGCCTGCAGATTAAACACTCATATTCAGAGAGGAGAGATCAGAAATTGCTAACAGAAGTAGCCAAAAGCGATTAGAAATTTCTGCTTTAGTACCTAAAGCTGAAATGTATTCCCAAGCCTTCTCTGTTTGCAGTGATTAACTCATCTTTCCTCTAACCTGTAAAACCCTATTTCCAGGCTGACAGTTTCCCCCGTGTGTTCTGAAACATTCCCTGCCCCCTGGGAGTGCATTCTTCATATGTCACCACATAGCAAACACACATCTAATGTCCCCTGCTAGCAGAGGTGGGCTGTACGATGCCACACTGCAACAAATATAAGGTGATTCAAAGGATGTGCATGACATGAGGTCCTGGAAAGTTTTGCACCTCAAAAGATGGGGGATGATCACAGAAACAAGTGAAGATGCAACCAGAAGCAGCAGAAGGTGGAGAAGAATGATAGGCTTTAAAATCTTAGAGCAGAACGGGAGACTGAAATGTGGTGGGGATCCTAACCGTGTGGATCCAAACTGTGTGGCTCACTGGATTTGAACACTAAGAACATCTTAGGGAAAAAGATGCTCACAAGACTACAACCTGCTAGTGTGTATCCAACTCTTCCTAACAAGATCTTAGACAGAAAAGGAGACTTGTGAAAGGTAGAGCAAGCAAAGAAAAGTAAGTAGGTTGCTCCAAAATTAATGTCTCCTGCTTATTTCCATGGAAACTACAGCAGATACAAAGAGCACAGTAACACTATTTGATAAAGCAAATCAGCTACAAAACACTCTTTTTCAACAGCTGTCACAATTAACTATGCATTTTCAGCAGCAGTGAGCTAAGAGCCTGCATGCCACTCCTGTAAAAATCTGCACCAGAGGAGCTGACCCACTGTCGGTGTTGTCACAGCTGAAATGCTCTACCCACTGTCACTCTGTGCTTCACATCCCCTAGTTGGCCTCATAAACATTCAGCAAACATCGATGAATATCACTGGGTGCCATTTTTTCCACATGGAGGAACTGAGGGACATCCCTTTGCTCCATCCACACTTCCATGTCAGGCATCATTTTGTCAGGCTGCCCCCCTGCTGCCATCTGTCACAAAGCAAAAAAAGGTAACAGAATATTGGTGGGAAGGTTCAATCTCTACTGTGATACCATCAATATCTGCCTTGGATGTTGTGGGCCAACATAATAAAATAGGGGGCTTTGCTTTTGAAGCAGCTGTTGTACCTACAGGAACTTGCTAACAAAGGACTGAGTTGGAGAGAGACCCCAAGTGGCTGCTGGAAGACAGCTTTGGAACAGGCCCTACACCAAGAAATCAGAGCCACACTTTATGTATGTGCATCACTCTTCTGACTGATGGTGTTGTCAACAGATCCCTCGAGGGCTTGACAAGATGAGCACGTACAGTTATGCTGTTGAATCACAGCTCTTATCTCTGCAACATGGAGTTTTCTCTAAAAGAGCACCAAGTACATAAATGCCCTGTATGGGTATTCTACAGTTGGGATTGCATGTGTTACATATGAGCTAATATATATATCACATGAAGTTTCTCAAGGTGATTGCAATTTGGATCACAGATTCATAAAATACATTATCTGGTTGAAGTAGATAGATTAAGGGGGATCTGTATTTTCACAGATCTTCACTTTTTCCCTCATCTTTTGTAATGCACTTATATATGCCACAATCCCAGAAACTGTTATTTTTTAAAAGAATTTGACTTCTTCATTGCCCAATATTTTACTGTTAGATATAACTATTAGCTATAAAGCAATTTATAGACTTTAGAAAATGGTATATAAAGGATCAAGAATATATTTTTTTCTCTGATACTACTTCTCCATCCTAACAGCAGAAATCATCACCAAAAGTAAACATTATTTAAACAAACCCTCAGCACCATCCCACAGTAGCTAGAAGAAAATCAGTGATTTCTGGTTAATACATGGAAATTTTAACAAGCAGCTTAATTTTGCAGAGGGGTTCTTTATTATCTGGATTCTCCTGGACTGGAAGCAGAAGGAAATGACTCTCCAGTGGTTTATTTCAGCTTTAAGATTTTCAAAGGCCAAGAAAATGAAGACATATAAAAAAGAAACTTTTTGTAATATGCTTTTAGATATCAAAATACGTTTAGTTTGAGTTGTGAGCATATGCTAGAGGCAAAGTGTGGCCTATTCAGAATGGTTTCTATGTTCCAAAAGTAATAAGCCTTATTCTTTTGATACTAACACAGACGTGAGGAGTAACCACACGAAAGTAATGAAGCTATACTGGTACAGCATGGAAGCAGAACCCAGTTGCATTTTTAAAGAGGTTTCCTCTGCAATTGTAACTTGAAGTGAAAAGAGAAATAAAAATAAAATTAAAAAACAAAACCAACCAACCAAACAAAAAAAAACACAACAGCAAAAGAAAATCAGCTATCTCAGTTCCTGCATGACATTTCCACCATGTTTAAAACTCAGACTGATATGACCAGGAAAGGAGCACTAATGTTTGGGGATGCTACACAACAGCTATGTCAGGACGGCTAAGGAAGATGCATGGAACATCCCCACTTGACCCGATGTGTTGTCACAGCAATTTGCATTGATGGCAGTTTTGAAATCTGAACAAAACTTTGTACCTTGACACTACCTGGGAAGTTGAGATGCAGTCAGAACAGCTTCATCCAACACTCACCACTGCTCAGATTAAATTAGTTCCCATCCATTACCCTCTATCCTTTAGGTCTCATATTATGTGCAAAAAATAAGGTCAGTGGTGAGGTGAGGCATTTCATAAAAAAAGCTGATTTCCTGGAACAACTCTAAAATGGGACCACTGAGAGAGCATCAGTGATCTAGCACAGATAAACAGAGCGCTGTGTGCACATTAACCTCACGCTCAGCATCCTTATGGAGCTCCAGATTTTTCTCATCCGTTTCCTTTCTTCCTTTCCTCTCCTCAATCTTGTTTGTTTCTGTGTTGTCTCCAGGTTCTGAGAATAAACATATGTTCAGAAAAAGAAAAAAAGAAACAAACAAAAAGCCCCAGGTGAGACCCTCCTGTCTTTGCCTTTGAGGAAAAGTGAAAATTTACCTGAGGATTATGTATTTATCAAATTATGTAATTATGTATAGCACATTTTTCCACAACGTAAGGCTATGAAGAAAGTCAGCCCAAAGAATAAGCTAATGTAATGGAGTTCATAAGTAGACAGTTCATTCTCCACGACAGGCTTGAGAACATGCTCTCCTTTATAAGGCAGGATGGAGGACCAGAGGAAGAGGCACTGCTATGGTTAAATACCCCAGGCCAGCCACTGCAGCCAACAGAATATATGTTACAATTAGATTCATTTTGAATTGCCATTGCACAAGGAAGCCTACAGAGAATAAGAAGAAAATACTATTTCCTAAAAGAGCCTTTACAATCACAGGCTCCCATGAAGTGAAGGAACTGCAGCACTAGGTACAGTGCATGGGTAATTTGCAGTGGCAGAGAGTGAACACACCTGGTGGGAGCCAGGCACAGCTCTCATGGTGTGATGCATAGCCATTCCCAGAGGAGAGCATACACATAGCCCTTCCAGTGTGCAGCTGCTGAGACTCAGCACTGAGAGAGCAGCATTACTTCTGATTTTCTCAAATTCAATTGTTCTGGTTCTGTTCTGTACCACAGCTTAGTCATTGAAGTCTCTGGGAGTTTTTTCCTCAGTGACACCAATTTACTGCCCTGTATTCATTGCCTGCTGGCATTTGAAGTCATCTGTTTTCCCATGGCACATACATGTGGCATGACAAACACAGTCATACCAGCCTACATGGCACCTGTGCTGTTTTCAGCCATTGCTTCCATCACAGATGTGCACAGCTGCATCTCCATGAAGCAGCTGCAGCTCCTGGGACCTTAAATCACACTGCATATTTTTGTTTTGTCTTAACTGTCACTTTGAATATCTGCAAGTACCCACTGACTCTGACGTCCACTGCTAGGAGCCCAGACAGCCTTGTTTTCAATTTGCTGTTGAACAAGATGTCAGCAGATGACAACCCATACTCCGCTGATGCCCTTCTGTAATTTAACAGCGTTAAATATGAGGAAGAGTCTGACCCTCCCCACCTTTTTAGGAGGCACTTTATTATTTTGTTTTCTATCAACCAGTTAGACTGGAGATAACAGGGACATGCTGAGCCATAATTCATTGCAACAGCTTAAGCATATGCTCATGGAATGGCAGTTCATTGTCGGACATAATTATGTCAGGTCTATCACAGCTATCAGAAGCAGACTTAGTATAAACAATCAGCTGCTGAACTCTACAATCATCTAATACAACTATTCTAAGAGACATAGACAAGTAATAGCTGATGATAAATAAGCTGCTGAGGTTTGCTTCTCCACGTTTTGTACAAATAAATCTGCATCGTTTTGTCTGGTGGAATGGAGCTTCTATCTTGTAAAAGAAACTGTGGTAGGTCTCTGACTTAGGAATTCAATCTTCTTTACTAGGACATATGACAAACCTCAGCCTCCTTCTGAAGGTCACTCTTCAGAGGAGGCAGGTACAAAACTTCTGTGGTCCCTGTGAGAATTCCCAGCCATTACCTGACCTTTCTGCACCCATTGGAAAGATACTTGCTTATAACACCTTCAGAACAACCACCCTTGTGCCAGCAAACAAAGGTCCCCTGCTAGAGACAAAGGGCCAAGTCCCCTATCTACTGTAGATTTAATCTACTAATCGATCCTTACTGCTAATAAGCAGAGTTCTTTTACAGATGAGCCTTTATAATAACTCAATAATCCAACAATGTAAATGGTAATAAAAATAATAATAATAAAAAAAAGAGTGTAGAAAAGAAGATCAGCTACAGTGCCTTTTGTACAGGAAGAGCTATTTTTGTAAGACTCATGGCAAAGAGCAAATCTTACTGTTTTCACCTTAACCTTAGGACTGGATTGAATGTAATGACAAAAAGTATCTGCTATGTCCCTAGTCTCTTTTATCTGGCTTTTAATAGATGATTCTCATGAAGTTAAAAAATATCCAGGTGACCTTGTGATAATCCTTGAAGCATACTGGAAGCTACTTCACCTCAGAGATCCGAGTTGGGAAACAGCAATACCAGCCTCTTCCTGAGTTTAAAGGAAAAAGAAAGCACAGGCTGACGTCAGTTCTTGGCTCCACTGTAAACCAGTGGAGACTGGCTTCCCTTTAATGAATGGCTCTAAAATGCAAACTGTAGTAATCCAAGAAATTGTAGTAACTGGAAAAAAGCTTGCTCTCTCAGAAACATAGGCATGTAGAACTGTGAGCAGTAATGAGATCATTCTTTGGCTATTCACTCTTTCATTCCCACTTGGCCTCAGAAGAAGATGGAATGAATTGAGCCCCTGTGGGAATGCCAGGCAGTAGGAAGAGCAACCAGAGAGAACTACAGAACCCTAAGAAAACTTCGTGCAGAGTGCAGTTGACTTTCCCTTGCTGGCAAATTAAACACAAGTGCCCTAGGAAGTTTGCAGAAGTATAATCACACGCCCATGTCAGCTCAGGTACTCCTCTACAAGGATCAGGGGTCAGTTGTTTATTTTTTGCTCAAGTATCCTTGCTTTTTTTTTCCCACTATTTCCTTCCTTTGTAGCGGATCTCCCAGTAGGGTAGCTTACTTCTTCTACTCCTAAACTTCCATAATGTGGAAATAACCTGACGTGCTGCTGTCAGTTTTTCCTTTCTCCAAGTCAACTCTGTGGTCTACTGTTTCCTCTGTGGTTGGTGGTCTTCTCCCTTGCAGCCACGAACTGCTCCGTGCTGCAGCTCGCTCACTGACCTGCACCCAGACATCAGGATTGCACTGGTAGGAGCAAGTTATGACCATCTGGGTTGGTCCTTAAACAGAACCACAGCAGCAATAATAATTATTTGCCTATGGAATATAAATAATACTTAATTGCCACACTTAGATTCTGCATCTGCATTTTGTAGCTAGATACACTTGCATGTGTAGAAGAAGGCTGTCAAAAAACCCGACTCTTCAAAGACAAAGGATGCCAACAGATGCAAATTTGGGCTGTGCACAGCAGCAAGTGGAAAATGGTGCATTCACACACTGTGCCAGAGCTTGAGCGTGCTGGGTGTCACATGCCAGCAACAGAAGCAGTTCCCACTGTACCAGTTGCCATGCTGGTGTTATGCCCAGAATCCGCTCTCATTTCATGTCTTATTTCCCTTGAATTAAAAGTTGAGTGGTGTGTGAGGCACTATCCTTCAGGAGTCTCTCTACAGTCTCCAAGGTCTCCTCCTTTAGTGGAATACTTCAGGGGCTGTAAATATAGCCATTAATTTGTCTGATAAGTAAAAAATAACGACATAGGAAGGGGGAAGAATTTGTCACCGTTGAGGCAGTTCCATTACTTGGGAAAACGATTCCATACTCTCCAGAGCACAGAGTAGAGGTGTGCATCCTAAACCCTGCAAGCTTAATTCCTGGCCTCCCTTCTTGTGCTGCAGCTCAGAGCTGGAACTGCCAATCACTAACAGACAGCAAATTTGGAAATAGCAATGCTGCGTTTTAATTTCTCTCTCCCTGGCTGCTACTTGGAAGGACAAGTAGTATGTTATGAATTGTCCCATTTTTATCACTATCATTAATCTTGTTTGTGATCCTGTATTAAAAGGTTAACATAGAAAAGTAAGGAGCTTTGTAAAACAAGCTGTAGAAACATTTTTGTCCTTAACTCAGCCCTGTGTCTACAATAAACTCTCATAAACTGCTACTTTAATTTCCTTTAACTTCTTCTGTGCCTTCAGTTTTCTTCCCCTCCGTTAGTAGCAGTCTTTACTTTCAAAGGAAATATTATTTTTCTTTTGATTGGAACCTATTGAAAACATTGTATTTTTGGATGGAGTTGATGTGAACTTTTTTTTTTTGCCATTCCTGACGCGTACCCTTGTGCTGAGAACCTGCTTACTTTTATGCCGATTGAAATGTCCCTGGCAGCAGGGCTGCAAGAATATTTAACTGCAGCAATTCCAGAGCTCTTTAAGACAACGTTTCTTTAAATATTGTATGTTTGTCTGTGTGTCTGTGATTTCCCTTTGACCAAATCACTGACAAATAGCTTCCCTTTTCCAACAAGATATTGGAGGAGAAAAAGAAAACTGGAAAATCACCTTTTTGTCAATATTTAAAAAAATACTCATGTTACTGTTTTACTTGTATTTTCACCTTGATGAGCACAACATAATGGAGGAAACATCATAAGCTCAGAGCACCAAATTAAAATCTGTCAGGGGTTTTTAATACGCTGCCTCACAAATCAAGTAACTGGCAGCACAATCATTTTCCTGCCATCCACGGAAGGGCTTTGGAGAATGGAATATATTTAAGTTTTAGTTCTTAAACATAATTTGCACTAATGACTGGTTCACCCAGTGTGAATTACTGAATGCTGCAATTTAACAAAGAAGAGAAGATACCCAATTATTTTTAAAGGGCTAATGGATTCTGAAATGTACTGTTTATGTACTTTAAAGATGATGTGTTGTTTTAATTATTCATAATCCCAATGTAATAGCAAAGTATAGCTGGGCATATTTGTACTGATAATGAGGCTAAATTGTCCCACTCTACCACTGCCTGTGCTGTGATCTTAGCTCACTGAAGCGCAGGATACAGGGGTCATCTGCAGTGCCACCAGCAGCAAAGGGAGCAAAAGTCAGGAGAAGGAGGCTTGCACTTCAGGGCAAAGCAGTGCATGTGCTGGAGACAAATCACAGCAGTTTCCAGTGCCTCTGTTCCAGATCCTTCTGCTACTGCTAAAATCAGTTTCGGACCAGACGGCCCCTTTATGTGTGCACTCCCACAGGGCTCTGCAATGTCTCCTCTTCAGCAAGAGCAACTCCTGCTGCCAGCAAGCTGTATCTTCAAGCAGCCATGGGTGGAAGAGGCACACACCCTTTCTTCCCAACACATCTCAACTGAGAGACAAGACCTTCTGTGCCCTTGATAAAAGCAGGAATAACTCAGCACCGTTAGAGGGTGAATTTCCACCAGATAAGACCCCAGCAGTGCACAGGCTGACACCAACTCACTCTCAGCATGTTCTTGCTGCTGACCACCAGGTTTGTCCCTGGAGCACCACTGCAATCACTACCGACAGGCGTGGGATGCCACAGGAAATGGAAAAAATTTCCACATGGAAATGACAAAAAACACGAGTTCACGTGAGTGAACCTTTGAGGTCACACTTACTAAAAACTACTGTTTCGAAAGGACAAATGTAGCATTACTCAAAGTCCCTAGCCAAGGTGCATTCTGTCCTGCTGAGCTTTCACCACTGCAGTGATTGCTCAGATGTCTTGGAACGTTCTGGTGCCAGTACGCTTCAGATCCTTTAGTGCAACATAAGCTTTCCACTTGGCTACTAGTAGTTACCATTATTTTCAGTAAAGTCCGACACCAACACCTTTAATGCATTTCCAGCTGTGTTGGAGTGTGTTCCCAAAATGACTCCAGTTTCCTAAATTACTCCTGTTAAGGTAAAAATTGTAATTTTTTTCTCCTTTGGCAAGTACTGCATCTTATAGTGAAAATAACTGTTTTTACTAGCAAGGAAAAAAGCCTGATATTATTGGCCCCAGTCATCATTAGCAATTCTAGGGCTATTTCAGGGCAGGGACGGCTATTAGCAGCTGCTGGGAGCGGTGATCTCCCTACAGAAGGTGAGCCCTGAGCTGCACTTGCTGCATGGGGATACATGCTGGCTTCATGCTCAGAGCCACACAGGACTAACAACATATCTAGCACTGGTGCAAACAAGGAGCTGCAGTTTGCTTGCATGATTTTGAATCTGTGGAGATATTATTGGAAGCTCTGCAATCTCTTCTATTTTTCAATTAAATTCTATAATTTTCCCAATTATTTCTTACCCTGTTTTCCTTGAGGAACTGTGTTTGTGCAAACCAGCAGGCATACACCCAGCCCCTGGGTGCAGGAAGCAATTTAAATCGCATCTGAAGGAAAAGTAGATCTCTCAGCCTGATTTGGAGAAAAATGGCATTTGGGTGAAGGAGATGGACCCAGGGCAGGGAGGTGCCAGCCTCAGCTGCTCCACTTTCATTTCACCACTTCCATGCCAGTCTTGTTTACGCTTGCTTCGTCTTTATCTTGTTTATACTTTTGCTAGGCTGTTCCACCCCTCTCAGAGCTCCCAGCGGAGCCCTACTGTCTCCTACTACTATTGTTTCTCTTTTCCTTGCACCAGAGTAGCTTACTGTTTTTATTTCAATTCAATCTGTCACAATAACTGCTGGTTTTGGTTTCATCGAGGTTTCTTTGTTGTTGTTGTAGCTTCCTTGGTGCTGGTTTTTTGTACATTCAATCAACCAAAACAATCCCAGCAGACCCTACTTTCTAATCAGTTCTTCAAATTCTGCTTTTGAGAACCATTACATTTATTTTGCAGTTCCCATTCCTTCATTTTGTAATCACTGTCACCCAAATGATTTCCCACCATTGAAACTAATCAGACTGTTACTCTCAATGATAAAAGTGAAATCTGAATGAGTCACTGCTCTGGAATCCCTTTGCCTGCAGTAGAGAATCATCTGTGACACAATACAAGAACCAAAGGAGTCATCAGTACCCTGTCATATCCTAACTGATATCCAGTTAATTAACCTCATTACCTGGGGTTAATTAACCTCATAATCCTTTTAGCATCTCATTCTGGCCCTAGGAGGCTTCCCTCACATGCTCACAAGCACCTCTCTATGGTCCTCCTCTCATCCTCTTAAAGGCAGCAGCACCCCAGACACAGCACTTAGCAGATGAGTTGAATTAAAGCTCTAGCACTTTTTGGTATACGTCACAAACTTTGCAGCAGAGCCATGTCTGCGAGTTTGTTGTGATCCTATGTGGAAAGATCACCTGAAAAATGCTGCCAATGTTTTTGAGGAGTAACTGCTTGGCAACAGGGCGTCAGGGACTGGGTATGAGGAGGGTGAGGGAGAGAGGAAACAAACTTGCTCTTTCTATTTATGCTGAAGGATGTTAGAGCATCTCTCCTCTTTACCTCCACTTTCTTCCCACACACTTCTCCCAGTTTTCATTCTGGTGATCATAACTCCTGAGTTTCTGAAAGCTGCCCAAAGATTTTCAAAGCTTAGCAGGTATACAGAGCAGTGACGATCAAGATGTGGGATAGATTGTCTTGTAGAAATCAAAACAATGATGTCTCATGTCAAGATCCCAATTTTACAGTCCCAGCCTTTAATAAGAACAAAATTGGGTTACTGTTTATACAACATCAATTTTGTTCTCCTCCATTCTGTGATACAGGCAATAATTTAATAACCTATCTGTACATGACAGGTTTTGAAAATAACTATAGGCACCCTAAAATTTCATTTAAAATATTACTTTAAATTGAGCCCAGTAGTATTTTTTAAAAGTCCTGTACAGAATGCAAGACAACAGTGTAAAGAGGAATCTATATGCACAATCCTCCCCTTTTCTCCCCCTCTTTATACCACACATTCCATGGGGCAGGGATCCAGCTCATGATTACTTTCTGCCCATGTAGGCAATACACGGACCTACAAACCTCCTAAGGCCCTTATGTTAACAGCATCCTTTTGGCACAGACTTTGTATAGTGATGTTAATAGGAACTTTGAGCTGACTTCACTTGACATGAGGCAGCTTCAGCATGAAATCAGAGTCCAGAAGTTTAATGCCAACCATGTAATTCCATGCTATAATTAAGGAGCACCAGCTCAGAGACAATGTAGCAATACAAGATAAACTAAATCTATTACAGGCTGCCCAGAGAGGTTGTGGATGCCCCGTCCCTGGAAGAGTTCAAAGCCAGACTGGATGGGCAGCCTGGTCTAGCATTAAATGGGGAGGTTGGTGGCCCTGCATGTGGCAGGGGGGTTGGAGATTCACGATCCTTGAGGTCCCTTCCAACCCTGGCCATTCTGTGATTCTGTGATTCTATTATGGAGTCATAACTGCTATTAGAGAACTATGTCCGTTAGCATGCTTAAACTAATTTCTTTCTCCGTAAAAGAATTTCAGTCTACTGATAGGAAAAAAAAATTATATGCAATAAATTAAGACAGTGAAGAATATCACTTATCACAGTGTGCTAAGACTACATCTTATAATCTCTCAAAAAATTAGAAAAAGGAACCTTTCCCTTGAAGATATTATGACACATTTACCAATAATCATATACAGTAGTTCCTAATGTGAAAGGGTTTAATGTCCCAGCAGAGGAGCTTTCCTTCTTTATGAAGTCTTAGCTTGGCTACACAGAGACAAAGCAGAGCTTTTGCAATGGATACTACATTACTTATTGCTTCATGAAGAAAAGCGAAATTATGATGCACTTGAAGAAATTCTTAAGTGCAGTCAGAACTGAACAGTGAACAGCTGACAGTCCTTTCTCACAGAATTTGTTCCTGACTTCTCATCATGTTCACCATCAGTCTGTGCTGACTCAGCCCTAGATCAAATTCTAAGATGATACAAGAAAAAATCAAAAGATGGCAGATTTCACATGAGTTTAAATCCTGATAAGATATTATCAGTGAGATAAGATAGATTCATTGGTTGAATGGTAAAAGGAGAATTACTCTCTATTATACTGAGAAAAAAGTTGCTGATTCTATCAAACAGCTTCACCGAATTCTCATGAAAACATCTTTAGATGCATTCTCCTGCATATATATATTTTTCTATATGCTGTTAAGAATATTATTTGGTGAGAGTTAAGACATAAAGTAAAACCCTACTCCTAAAAATATTCTGACTTTCTGCTGCTTTTGCAGATGACTAAGATACATCCAGATTTGCAAATAGTGTTTTTTTTGTTGTTGTTCAGCAATAGTTTCTTTCTACTTTTTATTCAACCCATTCTGTCACAGAAGATCTATATTTGTATATCATAGCAGGACAGACAGATTTTCACATTGGAAGACCAACAAGAAGAAATTAGCATTTTCTCCCTAATCTTACATGTAGATTAAGTTTAATGCTGTGATTTTATCCTAGCCTTACAGATAATTCCATTGTATTTTGCTGAGCCACTGGAGTGTGGAATTGCATGTGCTATTAATGACTATCCTTACATACTTATTAAAGTGCTGTTTCCACTGATAATTCAACACCAGGTCTGCAGACACACACGCACACACGCAGAGTCTTGTGCTCAAATACTTGCCAGTTGTTTCTTATCAATAAATAATATTTTCAGCAGTTAATCTATACTACATTTACTGAGGAAAAGTTGTGCCTATTTAAGTACAACTGTAAATCTAACTCCCTATTATGTGTGCACTACATGAACACAAGGATGATGCTCCCACCTAACATCTTCAGCCTGTGCACTTAACCTTGAAATAACGCTTTCCAGATCAATGGGCCCAGCATCTGATGAGAAGTTTGATCTGGGCTGTGCAGTGCCCTTCCCAGCTGCTGCTGAGCAGCTCCCTTCCACTCACACCGAGGGCTGGGATGGTGTCAGTGCCACAGAAGCCCAGTGTAAGTGCAGCAGAACAGTGGAGCCTACAGGTAGTCAAGATTGCAGTAAATATTACTTACAGCTGTGATGAAGGCTCCTACAAGGCTTATTTGCAAGTAAGTCTGTCAAAGAGAATTTTTCTTCCACAAATAAAATGTTTTTAATTACAAATGCAGGCTCTGCTCCATTACCAGGTGATCCATAGCCAATATTCTCCAGCATCTTCACGCTTTGTGCTCAGGTGACCTCCTTCAGATCTTCCCATGCTAAGACCACTGAAGGGAATGATACCTGTACATTACATCCACCCCATAGTTATGGGAATAACTAGAAGGAGGTTAGAGGTCCACAAGGGATGACCTACTGGGGAAATATTATTGCCTGACAAAACAGATCAGCAGACACTGAAGTGATTTGCCTTCAGTTACACACACTGAACCCAAGCTTAGTGGATGACCTCAGTGCAGTACCTCACATTATAAAGTTACTACCTAGGTGCTTCTATTCATTCTATGAAGGTAATAGCTCATTGGATATTTGTCTTAATTTTTGCAGTATCCTCTTGCAGAGGACTTGATGTCATCTGCAAACATACTGAGGGTGCACTGAATCCCCTCTTCCAGATTATTAATGTAGATATTAAATAGAACTGGCTGGAAGACTGTGTAGATTAAATGGATCTAGGGTATTGGTTGATGCTCAGAATGTGGGCCAGTAGCATGGCCAGGTGGACAAGAAGGCCAATGACATTCTGGCTTGTATCAGAAATAGTGCTGTCAGCAGAAGCAGTGATCATTCCTCTGTACTCAGCCCAGGTGAGGCCACACCTTGAGTACTATGTTCAGTTTTGGATCTCACTAAAAGAAAGACATCAAGGCCTTGGAGCATGTCCAAAGAAAGGCAATGAAGTTGTAAGGAGTCTGGAGCACAAGTCTTATGAGGAGCAGCTGAGGGAGCAGGGATTGTTCAGCTGAGAGAAGAAGAGACTCAGGGGAGACCTTATCGCTCTCTACAATTACCTGAAGAGAGGCTGTGGTGAGGTGGGAGTTTGCCATTGTCTGTGGTAGTCTCCCTTGTAACCAGTGATAGGACTAGAGAGGATGGCCTCAAGCTGCACCAGGGAAGATTCAGGTTGGAGGAAACTTCTTCCAGCTACAAGCGTAGGACACCTCATCCATCTCTTCATCTTGGGTAGGTGGTCGTTAACGTATCCCTGCTAGAAATTTAAAATCATCTGATCTTGTCCTGTGGAAAGATTACTGGCTTGCCAAGAAATGAAGAAATTCGTGGACTGGAGGAAACTGAATTTTTATCTGAACCCAGATAAGTGATATTTTTCTCTAATCATCTGTGAAAGTGAATACTAGGCAAACACAAAAACCCATGTGGTTCCAATACAAAACCATGCTGCACCACTGCATTCATTCCAGACGGGTTTTTATTTTTGTTTGCTTGCTTTGCTTGAAGACCTGCTTGCATAGTGTTCACTTGGAGATGAAGAGCAAATCATTTCCATTCATTACTAGGATGGGCATTAGTAAATGAGAGTGCCTGGAACACTGTTAGATAGATGACCTGCACATGACAAGACTAAATAACTGTCCTCACTGAGTGTTGCCAGTTCTGGTAAATCCCAGAGCTTATGTCACCCTGATGCCCTGCCATAGATTCACAGTTACAGTTTATATTCAACATAAGTACTATCTTCAACAGAAAGACAACACAGCTAATTCTTGTTTCATGAAGCTATTAGCACAACCTGATCCCACCAAGCTTTGCTGCTAACCTCCTTTGGCATCAACTCCAGTGCCCTGATTGCTGCCTGTTTGCAGCCACACATCTAATGGGAATAGAGCGAGGAGTGACTCCTCATGCATGATGTGACTCCTACATGCATAATGCCCAGGGCATGACTGATTTCGGACCTGAATCAGACCTCACCTCCATCAGAATTGCTTTCCATTTGGAGTAGCAGAAAGAAATTCACTCATCCTGCCTTCCCAGGTCCAACCCTTTAGACCTGTTTCTACCCGCTGACTCAAAGAGCAGTTGATTTGTTAGGGAGTTAATTTTAAGATTACTTTGGAATAGGCATGCAGATCAAAAAGCTTTGAACTATTGGTTAAGAGTGAAAATATGATCAAAGATACTGAGCCTAAGATTTTTAGGGGAAAATTCCAGAGCAAGAGAAAAGTCCAGGGAAAAGGCCTTCAAAATAAAGTGAGACAGATGAACAAACATTGGAGAAAAAACTACATTGTTAGGAAAGCAAAAACGAAAGTCAAGAGACAAACAGGTGCAAGGCTGTAAGGTGCAAGTGTGGAGAACAAAACATGGAAATACAAAGCAGACTGGAAGCCAAGTACCAGTGCAAGGATGGGGATTACATCACTAACACAGCGAGCTAGATGGATGATTTTATCTCTGTCTTAGATTTCAAGGGATTCCGGTAAGCACTGAGCAAGTCAGAAAGACAGAAGATTATAGTTTCCCAGGCATTAAAACCAGGCAATTTTGGTTCAACAGGAAAAGGACAAATCTTCCGTTCCATCACACTGATTTATATCTGGAGCAGCTCAGCTGAAGTCAGTTGTGTCTATGGAAAATTAAAGTAGGGATATGAGGACAAAATTTAGCTCAAAAACTGTACAACCAGCATGTCCCTCACCAGGGACAGGTGACTTTTGAAAATTGGATCTCCAGCAATAAGAACACCTAAGGGCAAGTATATAGCAAGAATTGGTTACAGAAAGGAGTAGCTCCATGAAGACGGCAGATCCCCAAACACACTCAGAGCCCGTGTGGAACTTAAACCTTGAACAGCTCAGTGTCAGGGCAGTGTGCTCTGTGGTATGTAAGGCTGCAATTATACACAGAATTATAAGCAGAATGATCCATTTTCGGAGAAAAGTAAAAAAGCAACAGAATTATGCAAGCCAGCAGTATGTCAGAACAAACAGTGTCGCACTCTTGGCAATGGACTTGGAAACAACCAATGTATTCAACATTTTCCTATTTTTCTTACTACTCTGGCAGTTATTCAAATGTCAGGCCATTCCGAGAAGGCAGCAGTGCAGCACTTTGCTGCAGGCAGAGAGCTGGGAGCGCCACACACAGACATAAAGCAGTGGCAATGGCCCGAGAAGCAAGATGTTTTCATGTGCAAGCTTCACAGGCAGCACTGCAAAGAACTGTAACAGATGTGGAATGTGCTACACACAGCGTGTGAAATGGGCGTAGGAAGGTTTGTGATGGTTTCCATTTCCACCAAGATCATCATGGTGGTAGTCACAGCTGTCACCAGCACTGCCCCAACATCTCTCAGCTGAACCTGCAGCAGCAAATGCCACTAACTCCTGGCCCAAGGTACAGCCCGTCTGTGGTGACAAACGTTGTACAAATCTCTTTTGTGACCAGCCACTATCTTAACTGTGTATCAGCTCAGAAGCCCCAACCATCCAAGTGCTCCCTGTGGTGAGAAGCACTCTGCATGTGTACAATGAGAAAAGAAGAGGATGGCATCAGTAATCAAGAAGCTAAGTCATTAATCATAACATTCCCAGTCCAATTTACTCATTGAACATTTGCTTAGTATTTTTTTTTTTTCCTCTTAGGATATTTGTGGAGATGCTTAGCACCCAGAGAGTCAGCCCTGAAATGGCATAATTTAGCTAAGTTATTCCTTGCACATCATCTGCTGAAAAAGAAAGGTGAATGCAATAAAACTAGATCTTAGCTATGCCTACGCTTACAGCAGCAAAACATCCCGTTCTTTGTTCAAGCTGATGACTGCCAGTCGTGGGTGTGGGGGGAGCAAAGCTTGTACAAACTGCCTGTGGAGCAGGCATTGCTGCTGCAAGCACAGCCCCATGTGGACAAACAGAATTCTCTAGTTCTGTATAAGGGCTCTGATGTCTATGAAAAAGATATTTCTGAAATCTAACCAAAATGTTGAGCTCTTGTGAAAATCTGAGTGCATATTTGCAGCTCTTGTGTTATGCAAATGTAGCCCTACATGTAATTAACGCACAATGTGATAAAGCTGCTAGTTGTCAATACAAAGCTCTGAAGGGAATCAGAAGTCTATTTGGCTGTTTTTCTGTGACTGCCTACGTACAATCAGACACTGCCTTAGAATGTCTGTTCTTAGCTGAAACAACAACAGGTCTTAAAGTAGTGGTACAGGAAGTTTTGTCTTAGCCTACGTGCTTCTCCCTGGTTGTTATATCCTTCCTTTTAATCTGCTTCCCAAACTTCGGGTTTTTCTCATTAGTTCTACAACCATAAGCTTTGGCACAGTGAAATATTAATTATCTCCTTCCACAACTGCTTCATACTCAGAAAACAAATGAAGGTTGTACTGTTGGAGGACCGAATCCCAGTGACCCCTCTTATCACTCATATTGCACATTTTCTGTTGCAAGTGCCTCCTGCTTTCCCAAAGAACATTACAACAACTGAGGCATGACCCCCTGTGTATTGCTTTCTGCATTCTGGTAATACTGAAGGCAAACATTCCTCCTGCATCACTGCCCAGCCAGGCATAGGATGCAGCCATGGTTTGTGGCACTGTGTGAAAACTGAGGGAGGCAGTGGGAGCTGATGGTCAGACTGAGCCACTCCACCCAGAGGAGCTCCCTCTTTCTGAGGTTGCCCGTTTTTAGCCTTAGTCTCCTCCTCTTTGTAATCTTCCTCCATTCTCACCCCAGAACAAGTGCCTTTCTCACAGGAGCAACTCTGACATAGAAACTCCAAATCTGCCAATGGTGCCCCTGGCTCTCTGAGGGCATTTCTCCAAAGTCTGGAGAAATGCAATCGTGTCGGCTAGTACAGAACGTCACCCTTCTCTGCATTTCTTTTCCATTAAAACAAACAAACAAACAAACAAAAAAACCCCAAAAAACGGTGAATCTCTACTTGTAGACAAACCCAGATTTCAAACCAATCATGCAGCATTATTATACCAGACTTGTTTAAATGCCACTTGTAAACAGCAATTCACAGCATTCATAATAACTTTGCCTTTTTCTGCACTGAGTTAAGGAAACAGTTAAGAAAACCTGAGACAATAATGAAAACAATATAAAGAGACAATGCTCTCTTTTTGTATTGGAATGTATGTATTTGTTGTGACACAGAGATCATTTTAGAATTAGAGATTTCCATTTAATTCAAGGAGCACTTGTTAAAAAAGAAGGTGGAACTACAGGCATCTAAATGAACTCCCACATACATTGAGCTCTACCACTGTGTCTCATCTTAATGATGGTGAAATGTGTGAGTGCACTTAATTAGCACAGCTAGCTTGGAATAACTTCTATTTCAATCTTTCTTTGTGACCTGATTTATTCTGCGCTCGCTTTTATCACAGCTCTGCAGCACACTAGCAGTGCGGTGTTGCACAGAAAACATGACTTGATTATTCACTTACAAACTTATTCCAAAACTGATCATTGTAATGGACTACATCTAAATATGCATCAGACCTGTTGCTGCATACATCCATCTGTTTGACCAGCACACTTCACCCTCTGATGGCTACACAGTGCACCCAAGCACTGCCAGACCGTTTGTTTTTCCAGCTGCTCAGTGCACCCATGCTCACCAAACGCGGCCCTGCAGAACCGGAGCCATTACTAATTGGTACTGCACAGAACGGAAACCCCATGTTCCTCCTGCTTCCTGTAGCACATCCAGGGCACCTTCCAGCCTTCACCAGAGCTGGAATCAGAGCATAACATCACAGAAACCTAAAAGAGCATTTACTGAAAAGCAAAACTGCACAGCTAAAGGCTTCAGCAATCCATCCACCTTTCTGTCGAACCCCCTGCTTGAAGTTTGAGGGAGCAGTCCTCCCCTTCACACAGCATATCCCTAGCTGCAGCTATATCCTGTCACCAAAGTACAACAGACCAGGGAAGAAAACTGCCTTCCAGGGTGCCTGGCTCTTGGAAGAGTCAACCATATTTGTGCTCTTCTAGTGAGGTTTTTCAAAGAATCACAGATAGCTTGGCATATAAATGTCACAACTATGTGGTTACAGGCTTCACATTTGAAAATATATGCATTATGCTGCCTTTGGATGATGATAAACAAGTCAGTGTTTGAATCTGTTGTTGCTACATTGCAGTCACTATATTGTGGCATCACACAATGCATCCTTAAGTTTGTAGTAGGCTCCCTCTGTGTAAACAGGAACTCTTACTAAGGAACAAGTATATGCATCTTTTGGAGCAGAGAGTCCTGAATTTATTCCTTTTTTACAGCATCTCACAAATCAGGTTCCCAATATGCTTGGCCTCAGCGCGTGTGTTAAACTATGTTAATCTGCCTCAAGGTTCTTCATTTCACTTGGGAGCCGTGTGTTTCCTGGAAAGTTATAGAGAATGCTGTCAAATGCCAATAGATCCTTGTGTGCAGGGAGATCTGATAGACTGGCTGCAGAATGTAGAATCCATTCCTGACCGGGGCTGCACCCAGCAGTGCCCTTGTCATGCCCAGCATTTACAGACATCTCCCCACTGCCTGGTGTGCCCCTGCACCAATAAGCCTTCACAAATTCTGGTTCACATTTAGTCCCTTCTTAACTCTTTCTCAAGTCCGGTATCCTGGGGTCAAGAAGCTCACACTGCTGTCACTTCCTATCTGTTTAAAAATTCCTCCTTTAATCAGCCAGACAGAGGGAACCTACAGGTGCTACTGAGACTACTGGAGAACACCTAGCCGGCCCTTTACTTAACCCCCCCTGAAATACAGACCATTTCAAAAATAGCTTATTTACACTCTGTTATCTGCACGAGCTTTCCTCCATCCTTCCCTTCTCCCTGTGGAAGCTCTCAGCCCAAGTGGGAACCACAGCCACTGCTGCAACACCAAGCAAGCAGCACAATGTGCAGAAAGCTGCTCCACTGCCCAAACTTGTATTTTACATCACATCAGGAGGATGGAGAAGGAAAAAATTAAAAGGAGAAGACTGCAGTTAGGGCCATTAATGTTTCATGAAATCTCTCACATCCTCCCCACAAGTGGCAGGATAAAAATGATGCAGTCATTAAAATTCAGATTGGTGTTCTCTATATTAAAATTCTGAGCTAAACTATTGCTTTGCAGAAATTTGTGTCTCTCCATATTCTCATACATCAGTGTCCCAGGGAAGATCTCATACACCAGTTACTTCAGCATCAGTAACAGCTGCATATATTGCTTAAGTACGGCTTTTTGTCACCTTAGGGGCAAATGCTTTGTTAGTTTATAGTGGTACAATTCTATATTGCTTCAAAGGTTGCTATAGAATAAGTATAAATATATATTACAAGGCCATTTCCTCCTTTTCTTAACAATAAATGTAGTAAACAGTTGGAGGAAAAGACTTAAGTGCTCATGGTAAAGTGCTCCTCTGTCCTTGCAAGTTCCAGGAGCTGTTTTGCAAAGGAAGAATTGGAAGATCTGGAATTGGGATCTACATTTCTCCCGTGTTGCTTTACATAATTAAAGTACTATTACCCATGTGATAAGGAGGTAAGGTAAATAAACATCAGAAATTCTGGGCAGAACTTGAAATTTTTGAAGCCTTAATTCAGGATGGCTTTTATGAAATGATAAAGGTTTGCTTTGGCTTTGTTTTCTACACTATTCCCTTAGGAAGCCTAGGAGAATCAGTAAATGCCTTTTCATCATATTAAGAAAGCTTTATCTAGTATTCATGTTTAGAAGCAGAAAAGATCATGAAAGAATAAAGTGTTTAATAAAACTTTTTATCTAGTGAAAATACTTACTGGATGTTGTTGAAAGAAAAACAGTAATTTCTTTTAGTGATTTTTTTTTTTTTTTTGAGATTTTAGTAACTTTTCCTTGCTCTAAACATAAGACTGTGATAGAGTGATGCACTGCCTACTTCCTGTTTAACTGAAGTCCATCATTTATCCCACAGACATGTAGTCTAGGCTGATTCATTATCACAGCACTAATCTTCATACAACCCAGGCTCGGCACACCTGGCTTTTCTAGTCAAGCGTGAGCATTAATTACAAAATGATGTAGAGGGAAAGAAAAAAGGAAAAATAAAATCTTTGTGTGCCTTTCTTTAGAGAAAGTGGGAATGTTTGTTAGAGTTGGAAGTCTGTTTTATCTTACATATGGAATAGGTAGAACCTTTTTGGGCATCAGTGGAATCCCTGAATGGGTCCCAAAGGAAAGATGCTAGGCTGGGCTCCCTGTATAACTGCTAGACTTCTGCCAACATTGAGGCAGTCCATTTGCAACCATTAATTGTAAGTAGCTCTAAGAAAAAGCAACAGGAACTAAATGTGCACCTTCATGTTTTTGGTGTTTCTTAGTTTATTATCCTGATATATTGGTAGCTTAAACAACATAGCATACTTCTACAGCAAAACAAAAACAAAAACGAAACACCAAATCAAATGCATAATGTCTAAATAACAACAAAAGGAAGCAAACCAACCAGCCATTTCTGTGACTTATGGCTATATTTTGGAGATGAACTTGGCACATGCCACTGCTTTATAAAGCTTATGGAAATATGCAACTACCACCTCCTGCATTGTCATCAAGTAAGAGCAATGAGAAAAACCTCTGCCCAGGCTATTTACTGCTGTTGGAAACATCACACCATCTTCCTTCCAGGCTCCCCCTGTGACCCAGCACTCATGTAAGTGAACAGGTGACTGTTCTGCTTCCACTTCCTAGCCAGAGACTGCTGGGAATGTATTTCTCTCTTTTACAGATGATGCAGTCTAGCATTAGGACCATTCTAGAAAAGCTGGAATTATAAACAGAGCCTCTGCAGCTATATTAGTGTGCAAATGCTTTATGTCTGCTTTAAGGTTCAGTGAAAACTGCAGCATTCACTTAGTACACCTCATCCTCCCTTTAGCTGTTTAGAGGAGCTCTGAGTAGTAATCAAGGAAATTTATATTCTGAAAAATTCATTTTTCCCCAAAAAGTGTGCTTGAAAAGACTTTCAAGTAGGCCTCTGAATATATGAGAGTCATTTCTCACGGAAAAAAAAAAAAGCTTTCCCCTTACACTACATGTGTTATGTATTTTATGCAATTAAAAAGGGTGCAGCGGTTAAAATGCAGATGGATAGGATATTAAACATTTGAGTTATCGAGAATGAAAAGCCTATTATCATTAGAATACAAAGATACTGCTTTTTTAAAGAAGTATGGGATTAAGTATACGGGGAAAGGAAATTTCATTTTTTTCTACAGTAACCTGACATTGCCAGATAACTCCTTGTGTTTACAGCCAGGCTCATATGACAATTAACACTTCTGGGAGATCAGCATCAGCTTAGGACCCCCATGTCAGGGAAGTGGTGATGGCAGCACATATTTACAAGCTTGTGCAAGATGTATGACCACACACACACACGCTTCCACAATTCCAGTCTCTGAAGCTTGCAGCGGCTTTCCAGATTTTTCTTCAAATCTTAGCTCACCTTTTACTTTTGCTAGTGCAATTTTCCAGGAATAAATAACAGTTTGCTGCTGTGGACCTATAAAGAGCTGAACCTAGAAGTGCTAGGTCTGATGAGTGCAGTAACTTGAAAGCTGACCTATATTAAAATGATAAATTGAAGCCCACATCTATAGAAATAATAGATACTTTCTGGCCAAAATCAGAAGCAGTTCAAGTTTGCAATACTATTTTCCCAGTTGTGTTGCTTTTTCCCATTAGAAAACTGTGTATTTGAGAGAACAGCAGATACTTGCACTACTCTTGGCCAGTCTTTTGCCTTTTTGGTCCTCCTGCACAAGGACAAGAGGAAGCCAGAGCCATGCTGAAGCCTTGGCAAAGGGTTTCTCGGGACTCCACAGCTGGCCAAGGGCTGACCCTAACTCCTGGCCCTACTCCAAAGTGGGTGACAAAAGGAAGAACCGATTTCAACTTTGTGTATCTCTGTGTCTGTCTTTTAGCTCTGTTTCTATTTATTCTTCCTTCTTATTAATTGAAGGGTTTTGTTACACCAGAGGGGAAAGTGTCAGAAGAGCCTCATCTCTTACAGAGGAATGAAAACAAAGCAATAATGTCAATCGAGTGGCAGACTCTAAAATCTATGTAGATATACTTTTCTCTTTGTTTTTCCCTCTAGTGTTCTACATCCTTACTGCTTTGGGATGTGACATTGCTTTGGACCCCCATGGTGCCTCTCTCTGCTGCTTTGCACAGTGTTGGTACCACTGCAAGCAGGAGAAAGCAGGAAGGGCTGGGGCTGCTGGGTAGAAATTGAAGCTGAACGGCAATGAAGCAAAGCACAGGCTTACCCACTTCAGTCCATGAAATGAGTTCCCAGTGGAAGACTTGTTGCTTGAGACTGTGCAAATTAAATCTGAAAAGGTCAGAAAAACTTCCTGGTTCACAGTTTTTCAAATTATAATGTCAGAGGAGACCATTATGAATGTGCTATGGAAAACAGACTGAGATTTGCACAATAAAGCATGTATTGAATAGGAATTTTCTGACCTCCACCAAACCCTACAATGTTAGAAGCATTCCCACTGTATCCACTTGCATTGCTGGGACCCACTCACAGTACATTTTCCTTCCCAACATGATGGAATGAAATGTAAATGTAAATAGGCAGGGTGTGCCTGAAAACATAATGCCCAAGTTCTCCGTCTTAATGTCCATAACTCTGCTGCTGCTTCCAGATACTGCCTGTAGCTATCATTTCCAATGATGTGCCCTTAGCAGCTGTGCTTGGGCCAGCCCAGCTGCTGTGCCATCACTCACAGCCACAGGGCAAGCCAAGCAGCCAGCACAATGCCCCATTTGGCTACCAGTGCCATTTGATCTCTCAGTTCTTGGACATGTGATGGTGCAACTTTCCTTCAGAGACCCCTCATCAACTCTCCCCAGTAATACAGCTGTCTGAAGATCCGTCTTTCTGTCTCAGCTCCCTGACTGCCAGCTCTGAACTGCAGCCTGCCCATCTGAGAACCAAGATTAGCTCGCCCAGACAGACACTTGCTTGGAAAAATACATCAAGACATTAGAGAAGGAAGAAGAAATGTATCTTAAAGCAAACAAAATAAGCAACCAATGAGCAAACATAACTGAGGTCAACAGCAGAGCAAGTGAAAATGCAAGTACCAGATGCCTTTCCAGATGCCCCAGACAAAACCAAGAAGAAGAAATAAGCGTACTCTATCAGAGCAAATTACGAGAGGCCGTTTTTCATCTGCATGCATCCAATACCCTCCTTTGCTCTCATGGGAGGAACAGCATTATCCTTCACAAGGAAAAAAGAAAGCAGAAGCAGCTATTTATCCCTTCCCCAGAGTCTGGAACAGCAGCGCCCTTTCACCAGCTAAGCATCCAGGACAGCTCCTTCACTACCAGCTAGGCTGTACTTCAAGTGAAGCACTGCTGGCAATGCAGTCGCCCAAACTAACACTGAAGGCTACCAGCTTGCCTAGAAAGCTGTCTGAAAGGATTGCTGCACCATGCCTGTCTGCGGTGGCCAAGCTTCTTCAATCTGGTTTGACCAGCGCCTAATTAACACTCCTTTTATTGCTGACATTATTAGTGCTGAGTGGGTTAGTGACATGATGGTGTATGTTCATGGCACATAACTGCTACTCTCCGGGCTACACAGTAAAATTTAATCACCCAGACCCAGTGCGCTCCCTCTTTCCAGTCTTTCAGTTTTGGATTTATCCCCCCCAAAATTGCCTTTCCTGAGAATTTTACAGCTAGCTAATTGACTTTCTGTTCCTTTCCTTGCACTGTGCATGAATAAGGTCTCTTCAGAGTTCTGCTAGCAGCTCTTTCATTTAATAAAAATAGTGTTTCGTATTCATAAACCACCCAAATGGAAGGAAGGTTTGCAAAAAGCACAACAGTATTTATAAGAGAAATTATCATTGAAGTTATCAAGCTTCATATAGTCTTCACTAGACAAAATGCCTGAGACGTGGCTGAGGAGGACCACATGCTGAAATACCAAATGAAGCTTCAAGGAAGACTGATAAAAGAAATTTATTTTCTCTTCTTTCCTCTTCGCTCTTTTTTTTTTTCATTCTCTTTTCTTTTCTCCTCTCCTCTCCTCTCCTTTATTTCAGTGTTTCATTAAGTCTGGCACCAGATTCTGTAAAGGTTTTGATTGCTTTTCCCCACTTTACACATAAATTTACACTTTTGAAACATTATGGAAGGAAGCCGTAAAGCAACCCACATTGCAGGCCATCTTGTATTTGCATATGACTCTAGAAATGAAAAAATATAAAATGCAAACTATTCATTGACAATTACACAGTCATCATCATGTTTCAGAACCTGAGCTAAAATGTGGCTGCTCTTTCCACTGTTCCAAAATTTAATTGGATGTTTGCTGAGTCTGAACATTGAAACCGTTATGGATAATTTCACATTTGGACACCATTGCTGCATCCATAAAAGCTGGCTATCACTACCTACTCAGCATCAGACACGCTGTATGTGGGTGCATCTATATTTCTACATCTATTTTTCTTCTTTATTAGTATATATAGAAAGAAACACAATATAAAAATATATTCTATATAAAGATTTTTAATGAACAGTTTCTCGATCAGTGTTGTACATCAGTGCTTGAGTTCTGTGACTAAAACTGCATATTCTGCATGGGTTTTCCCTGATGATTCTTTCTGCTTTCACTGAATCAGAATTAGAGAAAGCATTCTGTGTGGCATTTGGGGCTCCAGTTTACATCTCAGTTTTATTTAAAACAAGATCTAAGCTGCATATGATAGAAACGTAAGCAACTAAGAAAATGTTCTGCTGCTTCCCCTTAGTGGCTTCCACTGTCCAAGGCAGGCTGCCACTGCATTCAGAAGGCACAGAAAAGCTGGATTGTAATGACATTTTCTCCTAATGTGGACATTCAAAATGAGGTCAGACACCGGTTTTCATCTGTAAAACCTGGACCACCAGTAACAAGCTATCAGCTCAGAACATCTGAGCTCTATCACCGCAGGGGTGGTCAGGGGCTTGTCAGAGGACATGAGGCTGCTGCTGCCCGAGAAGCACAGAATCAGAGAACTGTAGGGGTTGGAAGGGACCTCTGAAGATCACTGAGTCCAACTTCCCTGCTAAAGCAGATTCCCTACAGTAGGTTGCACAGGAAAGCATCTGGTTTGGTTTTGAATTTCTCCAGAGAAGGAGACTCCTCAACCTATTCCAGTGCTCCATCACCCTCAAATAAAAGATGTTTTCTTTAAAATCTTAGAATCACAAAATCATGAAGGTTGGACAGACCTCTAAGACCATATAGTCCAACCCAACCCATCCCCACATACAGTTTCTATCAGTGCCACATCTCCGCAGTTCATGAACACACCCAGGGAGAGACTCTACCACCTCCCTGGGCAGTGTTTAACCCTCTTGCTGAGAAGAATTTTTTCTCATATCCGACATGAACACCCCCTGGCATAACGTAAGGCCATTACCTCTTGTACTATCATTGGTCATTTGGGAGAAGAGGCCAGATGGGTAAGCTTGTTGTAAAATGAAATTAGATCGGTTAAGCAGGACTTTGCCCTCATGAAGCTGAGTTGGCTATGTTCCTTCACCTTAAAAAATCTTTAAATTCGCAAGTCAGTTATCAGACACAACTGACTTCAGAACACATTCCTTGAATGGGTGGTTTAAAAACAGTTAATTTCAGTTACATCAAAAGCTGGAAGAACAAGCTTTTATTTTTTAAAACATAAAACCAAATTGGAAATATTTACTTTCCTTAATATTAAGTCTGAAGCTGCACCAGGCACCCATGGGAACAGCAGGCAGGTAAACAGGAGGGAGTATTAACAGCCCAGGGAATGTGGAAATGGGATTGTGCCAACCAAAAGCATTCAGGTGTGCATTTACTTTAAAAGAACAGAGCCCTCTCCACCCCAAAATCAGAAAAAATGTTGGAGCCGTTTCTCCACTCATGCTGCAATTTTAGCAATTAATGTCTCTACCATAGCAACACATTTCAAGCTTGAATACATACAGTACATTTATTGTTCTTATAAACTCAGTGCAATTATTTATCTTTTCTATATCATATTCACAACAGATGTTTTTCCCCCTGCACAATTATTATTTGTATTCTGTTCTCATTAGGAACATGGAAGAAACTGATAAAGAGGAAAATGCTATACAGCTTTTAGCATGAGTACATTTTATTCTGTATATTTCTAATCACTGCATCATGGCAAAATAACGTGGAACAAACCCACCAGCCATCGACCTATGGACAGGGACTGGCAGACCTGCTCCTGGTGCTAAAGCACTGCTCAAGAAGTCAGCATTAATTTCCTGTCATAGAAAAGCACAACATACACACTGGTTGAGAATTTGGACAGGCCTCATATCATTGCCCTTCAGCCTAGATTTTCTCCTCAGTCTCACAGAGTTGCTAGTCTTCCCATTCTCTCTCCTTCCTTTTGTAAATGATGTTAAAGACACATTACATACGTTTCCTTTCTACATAACCAGCAAAGCTCCTGAAATTACTGCAATACAGCTTCCTCCAGCTGAAAGCAATACGTCTGCCTTAGCTATTCCATCAGAGAGAAGATTATTTCCTGATGGCCACACTCCCTCGTCAGCCCTGCTGTCAGCAGGGTCTGGGGGCTGTTTAATGGAGAGCATTCAGCACTCTTTGCAGGGGGCCTGATGTGTGCCTGCAATTGACTAATACAGATGTGGTCAAGGAGACTAACAGGAGAGTGCTACATTCTGTTGCTTCATTTCACCTGTTCCCCTTATGGTACAACTCCTGTCACACACAACAACTTGTTTCCAGTGACCCTCTTCTATACACACAGCTTGAATAAATTTGCTCAGATGAAAATTAGAGTAAGTTTCTATAAATTTTAACGACAGTGGGACTCACTATTCAACCTTATTGCTGACCTTACTGCTTGGAACTCAGCAAGACTAAAGCCAAGGGTTTCAGTGTGGTTATTTGAGTCTAATACCAGATTCTGACTCGCACAGCATGAAAAACTGCAAGCCAAAGTTGCTTGCTGTCTTGTGTAGCTCTCCTTACAGGCAAGCAATCAAGCTGTGTATGAAGCATGGGTAGGGCTTCCTTGTGCATCCCATTTCAGCACAGGTACCACCCTGAATTCCTAATCCCTCTGGCCTCTTGTCACGTCCAGCACATCTGCCTGCTGAGCTTGGTGCTGGAGGCACCCACAGAGCTGCCACAATGGGAAGAGTACAGACCTCCATTCATCACATCCAACCCCGTACTCCAAACATTTCTACTCAGATGTTACTTCCCAGAGGAGGCGTGAGTCTCTTTTGTAGTGCCCTTCTATGCAAACATACTTAAAAAGTAATGACAGTCCATCTGTCTAGTCCTATGCCTTCATTTTCATATAGAACACAGCAACACTTCTGAGAAACTACTGTAGAGAGATACAGAGCAGGACCGTTATTTTTAGTCTCATAACATTCACCTTTAGAAAGAAACTTCAGCTTTGTTCAAATGCCCGCTAAAATGCTCAACGGCACTACAGAGAGGAGCTAAGTCTGCTAAGTCTATACTTGTCTTCCTCCTTCCCTTTCCCACAGCCAGTTTTTCAGTCAGGCTACACACTTCCAGTGAGTGCTTTCATCACAGGCTGTCTGTGAAAAGGAGAGGTTTCTTCTCTCTATGTAACGTAAACATGAGTCATATTTTGCTTTTATCATCAGCAATCGGCATCAATTTTAAAAGGGAAGACCTTACTTGAAACCACTGGTATTTTTATAAGAGAAAAGAAGGAAAGCTAAAAAGCATACTTCCTTAAAAAAAACCATACAAGCCCCAGCCATTGCACATTTCTAACAAATATCAAAAACAAACAAACAAAAACCAACAGAGCAAATAAAATGAAATGCGTTATTTTTCCCTGGAATTCCTTCAAAAGAAGAGTGATAAAGGTATTAGGACTTACTCTGCAGAGGACAGAGTTTGAAAGGGTTGCCAGTGTTAGGACAACCCAAGACAATCCAGAGTCCCTGACTACAGAGACGAAAACTAGCAGTGGCACATCACTCTGATGCATTGCAAGCTCTTGAGGAAAGTCACCTTTTGTGTTTGCCTATGGATGAGAAATTATAAAAAAAGCCTGACCAGGTGCTGGATGGGGCACACATCCTGCGCTTGTGTGCAGCCTCAGATACCCTGTTCTCATCTCAGAGACATAAAATAAATGCGAAAGATATTTCAGTTCATTAAATATGCTGACTCCAAAGGATTACCCGTGGAATTCAGAATGGTGCAATAAAGGAGGCAAACCTGAACTTTAAACTCATTTCTGGAGTCTGAGGTCCCTTAGCTTCTATGAGTTGTAACTCAGTGCCTCATGCAAAATAGGGTGGGCTGCGTATGATACACTTGACAATTTTCCAAGCACTTGGGAAATGAACAAGGCAATATCTTTGGATAACACTCAAGTGAATGACAAGGTGTTTAGCAATTACTTGAAGACTGGAAAACGAAGTTGTTAAGAACTATGAGCAAAGGAGAATAGACCTAGAAAACTAAGCAGGGCTTCAGAAAGTAGACACTGATAAGGACAAATAACAGTGATGAAAAAATCTATTTGCCTGCATGTCATATGCTGCAATTAGGACAAATGTCTCACAGATTCCTTCTGAACAAGCACCCACTAGGGCTGCTATCACTGGCTACATTAAGGTCACCATTAATTCTCAGCAACATGTAATGCCTCAGTCCTCTGATTCAGTGTCTCACTAATTTAAAAATGTACTTTTTAAAGGCTGCAGATGGGAATTTTCATGGCTGCTATCGGAGCCCATCACCGACTGAGGGTAAATCTCTCTGTTGCCACTCACAGAAGAGCTCCTGTAGAGGTCCTAGTGCCAGCTCCCATAGGCTGGATATACTTCTTGATTTTAAAAGGCCATTTAAATGCTTTTAGTGACAGTAATTCCAAAAGGGAACTGCGCTAATGGCTTCGCAAAATACTGCCAACCCCTTCAAGTATATGCACACAATATTGGCCAAGAGAGATGGAAATTTTTTTTTCCCTAATTTCATACACATTGTATTTCCTTTTGAGATTCCAGTTTTGGGTCTTACCTGGTCTGACTTCTACTTGCTCCAAAATTTCACAATCACAGATCCAAGCAAACCCAGGTCTAAAAAGTCCAGGGTTACTTAAGCAAGGACGGCCCAGATGAGACCACTGCTGCTTCTATCAAGTATGGGAGATGCAAACAGGAGCTACTGGGAGAGAGTGGCCTCCCAGTCTTTCCTGTCACTTCACGTCTTAAGAAGCTATCTTCATGTGATATAGAGAACTGAAATGGCAATTAATTCCATTTAGAAAGTACTCTATTATTCACTACACATTTGCTATGGTTTTGTCGTTTTATTTTTAATTCTAATGAAATTGGGCCATTTCTTAATTATTTTTTCTTGGCAGCTTATCCTCCATCTATAGCTATAAGTAGTCAAGTAGTTCATAACAATGAAGTTAATTCATTTCATTATTTTTATTTGTTGGGAAGAAAATGCATTTTGGGGAACACGGTTGTTATTCAGGACAATTTGCAAATATTTCCATTTTATAATTTTCTGCAAACAGGTCATTATAAACTTTGAGGTTTAAAATGACAAAAATAAAAACCAACTTCACCTCAGAGTACAGGGTCACCACTGCTTCTTCCTGTTCAATGGGATGGAAGCATGATGTATGAGAGAATCACTCTAGAAACAAACTTTTCTTTCACACTTCTTTGATATCCCAGTCTTGGCTCCCACTGATTTTAGACAGGAGGTTTTCAGTAACTCTAAAAGCTTCTAAAATAGCTGCACTTGTCATCCTTCCTATTCACCCTGTGAAGTTTACTTTGACCTTTGTAGCACAGATCATCCCAGTGTTGGTTTAGCACAGTCAACATCCTTGTCACAAGTCTGCTGCCAAGGTCTGTTGCAGGGGAGTGAGCTTTCTCAGAGGAGAAGAGATGACATTTTGAGACAAGCAAAGCAAAACCAAAATAAATAAATAACAAAGTAAAGAGAAAAATATTCTCTCCAAGTTTTGATCCACCAGGTTTGGTTTTGCTTTCGTTCCCACATAAAGTGGATAAAACACCATACTGTAGCTATAAGGGGAAGCAAGAATTACTGCACAAATGAAAATGTCTTTTTAAGGCATTGACACAACAGCTCTGTGTCACCAAAAGCTCCCCAGGCTCTCTTTATCTTTCATTAAGTGAAACTTCTGTTAAAACTGAATTACTGAAAGAAATATGAAAATCTTTATCACCAGGCCATATTAATTAAAAATAATAATAACAAAAACTGTATTGTAAGGAGATTTATAATTTGCTTTTACAGCCACAAACATTTTTCATTTTCTATTTAATTTAACGGGGGAAAAAAAAAAGAATGTTTTCCCAGTATTTTCCTTGGTTATGGGTGTCTATAATATATTACGTACAAACCTCTTATTGTTGTGAACATTCTTCCATTTTGACTGTATTAAGAAAACTTTACCAGTAATCTTTTTCTTTTTCCATTATCTGTATTATTTCTTAAATACAACATATTCATATCCGGAACTCTCTTAGCCATAAAAAAGCTCTGATGCTTTCTATAGTGACATCATATGAGATTTTTACTCTAAACTCATGGTGCAGATGGGGGGACTTTACTTTGTTTTAAAAATGACAATTTTTATGGAGTTAATGCTTATGAAGAACTCCACATTCTTTCAAAGAATATCTCTAGAAAGTAGGTATAGACCTTCATTTTTGTTAATAGCAATAAAGCATAAAATACAACAGTGAAATAGCAAGAGCTGTTTATTTTAATGTCAATCATTTGAATTAAAAAAATATATAGCATGGGGGCTGTCACAGACAGCTCTTAAAACCACATCTCTAAAGACATAAGTAAAAACATCCGCATTGGCTTCAGTAAGGTTGGATTCTGCTCTAAGCTCTCTCCACCTCTCTGCTTAAGCTACAGGGTTTAATACACATTGCTACAAATTACACATTGAGTATAGCTGTAACAACAGTACAGGCAATTTAAATCTGATCTAATTTACTGCTGTAAAGCACATCCATTTACACAGAGTAAATATTACTCTTTTGTTTCATTGTTCCTCATGGTGATATAAAAAGAAGCAAAAATTATAACCAGTTTGCAGAACAGTATCTAATGAACTTACTGTAGCTCTTCTAAAATCAAAGCCTTCCCATTCTCTTTCAAATGAATCCATGCTGTTAAGCAAATGCCACTTGATATGCACACAAAGACATGGATGTGTACATGCATTAAATTTCCACTGGTGCAAAATGAAATTTCGGGTTTTGAGTATCTCTAGAGATAGAAACCGCACAACCTCTCTGAATTTATCAATATGAACTGATGAATTGAAGAGAAATAATTTCACTACCACCTTTTACGATTCTTAAAAAATGTTAGATGAATTAGTTCAGTGAATACATTGACCATACTAAATTACAGTCTTTCCCCTTCAAAATATATGCTTGTGCAAAGTGCCAGACACTCTTAACTTTGGAGATGGGAACCTTCTGTTCTTCCAAGAACACTGAGAGGAAGCTTCCAATCACAATGCCAACAGTCACACACAAAAATCCCTTGCCTCTTTCACTTCTCCTCCTCTCCCATGCATGCATGCACAAGGCCGTTTGCTTCTTCTCCAAATAAGCACAGTTTTAGACACCAAATTGGAGCAGAACGCCTTGGCAGAGTTTAATGGGAGCTGGCATCTTTTATAAGACCAGCTCAGATGGGAGAAGAATACAAATTGTTTTTACCACAGTGTTTTTTGGTAATCTGTGAAAAATGACTGAGCAGTCTCTATAATGGAATAACACTGAGGTTTTCTCTTGGCATTTGAAATTAGTGTTTCTTTGTGGGGAAAAATAGCTCAGCATATAGGAGCAAAAAGAAACCAAACAGATAATAGTTCAATTTTTTGTGTGTGTGTGCGTGTGTTAAAGTAAGTAGAATGCAATAACTTCTTCAATAGAACCCTTTAAGGGCAAGTTTGAATCATGAAGCTGATACAGGCCATGCTTTACAGCAGATCAAGTGCACCAGTATCACTTTCCAGATGGTGCAGAGTTCAATATTATTATTTCCTCAAACCAGAGCCCTAGTCATAGCACTGTGTAGGTGGCATCTGGTCAGGCATATCTGCACAGCACAGGTGTGACAACCTGGGTTAACTACGTCAAATGAAATTACAGATAAAACAGATACTTGTGATGTTTCCTTGAATTAACGCTTGAATTCAATAATGGCTTCAGTCTTAAGCCACTGTGCAGGAGTTAAATGCAAGCTAAAGCATCTGCCCTGCCATTTAAAAAACCTGTCACTGTCACGGAACAGCCAACATAACCAACGTATAGAGTTCTCATGGGTACCACAGCAGACACTCCTTTGGAATAGCAGTCATAGATTGAGCCTTATCCTTTTTCCTATTACTTCCTATTATATTATTACTATTTTCCATCCTTATCTCTTTTCCTATTACTGAAAAACTTTTTTCCTTTTCCTTTTCCTTTTCCTTTTCCTTTTCCTTTTCCTTTTCCTTTTCCTTTTCCTTTTCCTTTTCCTTTTCCTTTTCCTTTTTCTTTCTTTTTGGTCATATGGAGCTTTAATTAAACAGAATGTACCATTAATTAGTTGTTGCACACACCAGTAAGAAGGGGTGGAGAAAAGAAAGCAAGTTCTAAAAGAAAGCTGTAGAGAAATAGAATCACAGCATGGCTGAAGCTGGAAGGGATCTCTGGGTCTGCTCAGCCCAACTTCTGCACAGGCGGAGCTGCCTAGATCAGGGTGGTAGGGCCATGCCCTGACCTCTCTCTACAACACCATCACTAACTGAGGACTGAGAACGCAGAAGAAATGGTTTTATGTGTTCTTTTTCAAAGGGACTTCTTCAGATTTAGGACAAGAAATGCTGAGCTGATGTAAGGACTCTTTCACCACCACTGATCAATGTTTTATATTGTGTTCGGTGGGGAGCAAGAAGATTTCAGCCTCTTTTTCTCCCAGCCCAGCATTTTTCATAAAAAAAAAATGAGAAAGGAAAAAAGTCACCGACAATAAAATCAATCCATTCTGAAAAGGGAACTAAAGCATTGCATGACAATGCTCAATACCTGCATCAGCTCAGTGTTTTCACCTCAAAGACGTGTACGGTAAATACAGAATTTTTATTTGAGAGCCAACCAGTAGGGAAGAACCAAAAGGCCAAATTAATGATAAATATAACTCAAGAGCACAGCTGCTGGGGCATGCACGCAGGCATACATAAAGACTGCATTGTGCAGCCTCAAATTTTCCTAGCTTCTGAAAAAAAGGGACAAGGAAGGTTGATCAGGAAGAAAAGAAAATCAAGGATGTGCCAAAGTGCTGTGTGAAGGCAATAAGATAGAGAACAATCAGACGTAGCACAATCATGAGCTTTTGGGAGGATCCTGGGAGTCAAAGAGACAGTCACTGTCTGAGGAATCTGGATGCTTTTAATGAGGTACTACAAAAGCAAATGATGTATCCTATGTAACTGCAGAGGTACTTCATGCTAACCTCCTTAGCTCTACCAGTAGCACTGAGCATATCTGCTTAAAGTTCAAGAATGGACATTCAGGGACATCTTCTGAAGTCAAACAACGTAAACACGGAGAAAGTAAACAAGGAAGTAAAAAGTTAATCTGTTTTATTTCTGCAGGGACTTCAGAATCTCTAGTAGTACTGCCACTTTATCTATAAAGCTAAGGAAAGCACTGCACAAGTCTTAGGATCCTTTTCCTCTCTCCCTATGCCCTAGTCTAAATATTAGATTAAAAAGAAAAAAGAAAAAAAAAGAAACAAACAAAAAAAAGATGCTCTAAACTTAACACCAAATGTTTCATGCATCAGGAAAACACGAATTAGGGATCTGGAGTTCTGCCCAGTTTAATAATGCAGTGGAGTGCCATGGGAGCATGAACTGTTAGAAGAATCACATCTGCTAATCTTTACTGCTTGCATAGACAAAAATTTGGTCTTAGTATGATCTTGATGTCAACTGGAAGTTTCAGAACAGTACTGAAATATGGATTTCACATGCCATGTTACTTTTGTCAGCATATGCTAAATAAACCTGCCCTTCCCCTTTGCCCCCTCCTCAATCTGCTCAACTATCCTTTATACACTGAAACTTCCATCTTGGCATTTTCTCCCTAGAGCTTCTGCTTCAGAAGTGCTGAAACCACATCAAACAACAGCAATTACAGCAGATGCCAAGCTATTGTGGCAACAACTCCAGCACCCTACGAATCAGAAGTATTTCTCCATTAGCATTCACTGCATTTTATGAATGTGGGTCTTTTTTTCCTTGACTTCCAATTTTTTTGTCCATGTATACAGATCTCAGAGCTGAGACTATTTTTCCAATTCTCAAACAAATCACAGAAATCCTGGAGACCAGACCCAAAACAATAAGGCATAAAGCTTAGGTGTGTATGAGATCTTATCTCACTTTTTATTCCCCACACATGTTGTCCTTGCTCCACAAAGCAATGCTAAGCCAAACTTCCAGCAATAGCATCCTCTGGTTCCCAATCTCCTCATGCATAGCACCACAGAAGGATCATCAGCATGCTCTGTTAAGGCCACAAACCACTCTTACATTTAAATTTCTGCTATCCAAAATGAGGGAAATGAAATAATACGAAATTCCTAACAGATGTTGAATTAGTGTTTGCCAGATGACTTCTCTTACTGCAGTTTCCCACCTGCACTATTGCAATGCACCAGTTCTCACCTCAAGGGAGGAGGAACTTTTCCCACAGTTCTGAGATACTCTCTAACCTGAACTCAAGGACAGTGAAAAAAGGAAACAAACTGCTGAAGAAAAGTGACCAAAATTTAGAGAGCAGCAAGAAGGGTAAGATGACATTCTCATTTCTATCCTACCACTTTTGTAGCAATTATGGAAGGAACATCCCATATAAAGTCAAGTACAGTCAGCTAAGCCTTCACTTAGGGTACAAGCACCAGCTATGTGTCATCACTAAATAGGACCAGCAATTCTCTGTTGACTCAACCCTGAGTCATTTTTCTCTGGGTTTCTACCAACACTGACTTTACATCAGATTCATCTGAACAAGCAGCCCCTGCCCTGTCAACTAATTCTCACAGCTACTGAGAAGTCAAATCCTGGGAAGAAAGAGGGGGTAAAAATATTATGGCTAAAATCTGTCTCATAACAAAGTACTATTAAAATTCTGATGGAGTACATAGGCCATTTCCTTACATTATGAAGAAGTTTAATGATGTCTTTTAAGAATAATAAATACATGGGCTGCTCAAAAGCATTCTCAAGATGGTATTGCTTTTCTTTTGTTAAGCCTGCTAATTGTGACATTTTTCCAATAATTAAGAACTTGAATTCCTTACAAGCATCGTTGAATCAGTCCCCTGAACTGCACTCGTTCTGCAGAGCCACACCATGGCAAGAGTAACCTCACCTCACGGCCAGTGTCCTCGCAAAGGGCAGAGGTCTGTGTCTGAATGTAATTCAACTGCACACGACACCCTTTTGGGACAGACCAAGCCCTGGTCTTCAGCTTTTTGCTAAAAGATGAGTGACCTGGTCATTTCAATTTTCACAAGGAGTATTGCTCATAGCATGTGAAAACATAAGAATGTTTCACTAGCTTGCTTTCCAGGTACCAGAAGGTATGGCTTATGCTGGCATATTTCTATTTTATGAGTATCTGAAACAATAAAGTCAGAGGCAATTTATCAGAGGAAGCTATAGAGAAAAAGTAAACTAGCTTAACTGTGCTAATCCCTAATGATAAAAACTGCCCCATGCCATCAAATTAAATACTTAAATCCACCTCCCCGTGATACACTTGCATCAGATGTGATGTATTACATGCCATTAATGAGAGTCTGTCAGCAAATCCCAGCAAACTGGTGAGAGTCTGTCAGCAAATCCCAGCAAACTGGTTTTCACTTTCTCATCTATTTTTAGCCTTCTTGTTTATTTATTCGTACACATACAACAATGCCTACAAATGTGAGCCCACTCTGTCAACCAGGCTTGTATCTACAGGATACATGCAAAGCTAACTTCAGAGTGAATTTTTAATCATTTCTTTTTAGGACTGAGAACAGAACGGATCAAGCACTGAATATGTTGTATTTTTCCAAGTTCTTTTTATGGTTTTTTTCTCTGACACTGAAGGGAAGAAAAAAAGATATTTCTCTGTCTTAGTTTTTCTTCTTCAGAAATATGAAATTCTCCTTGAGACAAGATTTGTTTTGCTGCTGCTGCATCTCAGTAGAAAAATAAATAAAACAGGAGCAGGTGGAACAGTTATTTTCTTGTTACACGAATATCATAAACTATTATCATTATTTTTAATGGTTCTTTAAAACAGCATATGGGCTACTATTGTAATTTCAAATACCGAGGAAGAGACAACCGCATTTCTTTTGAGCCTTTTTAATAGGCTTCCTTCAGAATGCATAGAAATCATCAGAAAACATATTCTAGGTTCCTAATCATATCCTGAAACTTTTAAATTGTGGGTGTGAGAAAATAGTCACCCTACCTTTCATCTGGTTATGAACAACACAGAACAAACAAAACATCCCTAGCAATTTCTCTCCTCCTGCTGGCCAGCTCTACAGCAATGCGTGCACTTTGAGATGACATGGGCAACGTTTTTCAAAAGCTGTCTGCCTTGGGATAAAATTTGGATCATAAAAATTAGTGCAAACAATAATTTCTTCTTTATCTTCCTAGAAATACAGCGTATCTCTGAAAGAACACACATGTGCTAAGTCAGTCAGTTAGGAATGCTTAAATAGCTTATTGCCTTGTTCGTTTATTTTCAGTTTCATTGTTAAGTGACAAGGATAGAAACTCATACCATGGTATAACTAAAAATGTATATATATAAAAAGAAGTAAAGCAAAGCAAAGCAAAGTCTCAAAGATTTTTTAATGAAAAGATTATTTCAGAATACTTCCCTCCAGGTTTTTTCAAGCTGTAGTGTATATATGAATCTAATTTGTATTTTTTGTGTATCTAAAGTTATTGGAAATAATGTTTCCCATTAAATAACTTTTTTGAGCTTGAGAGGACAGGAGGCTGTATTTTGGTTTGGGTTTTATTTCCTAAAAAAAAAAAAAAAAAAAAAAAAAAAAAGAGGTGAGAAAAATGTGGATTTGTTTTTCCAGCCTCCTGGGATTCTTGATGAATTATTTTCGTGTATGCTTTTCTCTTCTAACAAATACGCAGAAATGCAGAATAATATCCTACAGGGAACAATTGATTGAACTGGCTGGCCACTGATGGTAAAAATGAGTCTAGCAACAGGAAATCAGTGAATTTGAAAATGAAGGATTATGAAGTTAGTAATTATTATTTCAAACAAGGGAAATAATGTCCTAGCGGCTAAGAACATAGAAGTGAAGGATTGAGATAGTATAAAAATAAGGAAGTATATCCAGTTGTACTAAATGCCAGTGTAAAATTTCTGCCTTTGTATAAGTCTGAAAAAACTTAAGTGAAAGCTGAATACACTGAGAAATGAGAAATTAAGGACTTTCTTGTCATCTTCAAAGGCGAAACCATGAGTTTGCTTAAGGAATAAAACCCAGAGGTTGAATGGAAAGACTCGGGAACACTTTGTAGTAAAATGTCTAAAATAGAACAAGTTTCATTTAGATTTGCCAGGAAAGTGAGTGAGAGTTAGGCACTTAAGAATTACTTGAGTCATACTTCAGAACTGTGTTATTCCTTGGAACACAAACAGCTCAGAAGTATGATGGCACTAATTAGGATTGGAGCTACAAAAGGAAAATAAACAGCACTGTCCATGCAAATTCAGCTATTCACATTCTTTAATGTCAGGATGGCTTTCCCAGCATCCCACGATGGAAAGTAATTATTAATAGTGGAATTTAATGAAGAGAACTGAAGCCTGGGGAGGTCAGGATAAGAAGATCTCTGCTGAACTGCTGATATTTGGCTGCTCAAGATACCAACACAACTGTGGCACACAAGTTCTCCAAAAGGGAGACGCAAACTAGCAGTGCCCAAGCTCCTCAGCACTGCTCTACACCCAGTATAGTGAGCAACACTGACAGCACAGGTCTAGGAGTCACTTGGGGTAGCAGCTACAGAGGACTGGAACTATACACTCCCAACTATAAAGGAAGCAGTGGGTCACTGTGCTCCTTGCAGTCCCTAGCAGTGCCCAGAGCCTGGAGAGAAAAGCAAGGATCCAATGTGAGGATTGGCATCTCTGAATGTCAGCTTCCAGAGGGCAAGAAAGTCTTGCTAGAGTCTCTCATCACTAGGGAGAGCTACAAGAGTCAAACACTAAAAGAATTCCTAGGACTCAAATTGAGGGAAAATTCCAAATTACACCTTTATAATCATTTCGTAATGAAGATCTTCTGATCAAGAACTTCCACAGAATTTGACTGTAAACAAGTCTGTAATGTGAAGAAGCTAGACCATGGTGAGTCATGTATTCAATACATAAACCTCTACCCACTGAGCTGAGCTTCTGAGTAAAGCATCTGGGAGAAAAATTTTGTTTCAAAGACTGTGAAGGAAAGGAAAGCAATGCCAAGTGTGAAAGAAACAGATCTCAAGCTCCTCTTCTGTTCTGGTAAAACACCACTACTCTGTGTATGAAATAATATGTGTATATCACCCAAGGCCTTAAGTTTTGAGGTAATTGATGATACTACTGATAAGCCAAGATTCACATTCTCCCACATGTGGTTTACCTCCAACAATCCCCTCCATCCAATGTCTGTTACCATCCAAGGAAATATGCTCATTGCAAAATGGTCACAGTTTTAGGTGTGCCAAAAGGAACCTGAAATGCAAGCAATGCCAACTAGGGATATGTGTGGTAAAACATTTCAGTTTGTTTTTTTTTTTTTGGAACTGTTCCTATCAGCAGGACATCAGTAAAGCTGCCAGTGAAGTTAAAGCCATCATCATCCTGGAAAGAACAACGTTGTAAATTGCACTGATGGAAATCTACCTCTGTTCATCTAGACCTATTCTGTCTGCAGATTAATGCCATCATTGAAACAAGAAGCTGCTTCTCCCCTCAGGTCATACAAGGACATTCATGTTGCCCCTGCCACTGTAATGGAAGAAAAAGAAAAAATCCCATAAGCTACATGGAAATCCAGAACAATATGTAATAGATAACCAAGAGTTTCATCAAGATGTTTGAACAAGTATTTTTATGAAAATTCTGCTTATCCATCTAAATCCATTAAAAAAGAGATCTTGATACAAAAGTAATGTTATTGTCTGAACTCTCATTTCGTAATAAGAAAGCAGAGGATATAAGAAAATATAAGACTTCTGATACTCCATCTATTTAAGACCAGCAGTAGCAGGGTCAGCATGATATGGTAAAAAGCAAACTAGATCCTACTTATCTGTACTTTGAGGTTTAAATCCTGAAAATTTCATAAAGTTTGCACATCCACCCATGCAAATATATAAGAAGAAATTCTTGAGATGGTGGCCTCCTCACCACACCCTACCAAAATAATTATTTTACCTTATCTTTCTTACTTGTTTTGCAAAACTGAATATCTCCATGGCTGGGAAACTGAAAGCCTCAAATTCTGAGTCTGTAATGAAACTTGTTAGCTGTAATGATTTCTGTGGAATCAGGATTGATTTTTTTTTTATTATTGTTTACCCAAAATTCAAAAATGCTTAACAAGTGGGATGTCAGATACAATTGCTTCACAAGGAGGAGCAGCAATTAGAATGTCTTCTGTGTTGGTTAACTCTCTGACCTCTCTTGAAAGTTGAAGGAAAAGGAGTCTTCCTGCTGTTACAGACAACTTACAAGCCAACTACTTGCACTTACATACATTCCTTCATCAGCTCCACAAGAACAGTTTCCTCATTCTTTGTGAACATAAAAACTCAGGAGGATGACTGAAATCTATTTTTAACAGATGCCTGTGAATGAGCGCCATGACAATTTGGAGAGTTTGTACAGCTACAGCTTACCCATTGACCAGTTCAAGGGATTCTGTGCAATTTCAAATGAAATTACGAATATGCATTTGTTCAGCTTCCCCACTGACTGGTGTCTTCATCATGATGAAAAAGCAGTGGAAACATCCAGGTACCTGGCTCAGCACTACTTAATCACAGATCACCCACAGTGATAACTGCCATTCAAACACTGTGCCCAACTGTGCAAAGATGGATCTCCTCATACTTCTTCCTTCTGGTCTCAGTTCTGGGGCCCACACTACTTAGATACAAGTGATGTCCAGAATACTGGATGCTTGTCAAGGATGATCAGAAATGCAGCTGACGCAGTGACTAGGGCAGTGCACAAAGCCATGGCCCCCTCCTATCCCTTTAGAGGTGAGGGCGAGACATGAATAGCATAACTACAGGACCACAGGTAGGCTCTGTGATTGAGGAGAACCTGTGTTCCAGCTCACGGACTAAACAAGGTAGGAAGAAGTCCAGCTGGCCCTGTTGGCTGAAAGGTGCCTTTTGGAGTCACTACAAAACCAGAGCTGTACTTCCACTGTTGTTTCATCTTAACTGGACTGCTGAGAAATGCTGTTTGTTGTAGTGCAGACATGAAAGAAGATAAATGGGAAAAATCAGAGCTGCTACCAAGCTGCTGGCAGGGACCCTCAGGATGCACTGTCATGAAGGGGAAGAAACTTCCCATATGGAGCTACCGTGACCAAGTGGGAATTCAATGGTGCATAGTTCTAGCAGATATTGTGTTCGGGTCCCACTGTGAAGGTCTTTTCTTCAACTGAAGTAGAGCCACGCCTCCATGCTTCAAACAGAAGAATCCCTTCTAAAGGATGACATTTAAGTTGTTCAGTGAACCTCTTCTGAATGTCTTGCTCAAAAAGACGCTGCTCATCTGTCATAAAATTGAAAATATAGATGTGTTCTCCTGCACAAATAATCTCTAAATAGGAAACCAAAGGACTCATCTCACTTTGGGAAGGTCATCCAGGCAAAGAACTGGCACATGGTAGGGCCAGCACCTTGATGTCCTGGAGGAGTGCAAAAGAGGTGGGATCCTGTTTGTACTGTAAGCACCTAGAAAAATGGATCTCAATCTTTTCAGAGATCTGCCTGAGGTCAGGCAGTAGCAGATGTGTTCTGTAAGCTATTAGGTACTGGCATTACTCTCTATTCTAGTCCTCACGATGCCGCATTCACAGAATAGTTTATTGAGAAACAGCAGGGCAAACGACAAACTTCAAATGCCTATAAAAGCCATACATTAAGTGTTCTTGGGCATCGAGAGTGACAAACAAGACAGAAAACAGCATGAAAGCCACATTAAAAGGCCTTGCCAGAATCAAGCAATTACAAAACTCCAATGGAGATTTATATATATATATATATATAACAAACCACAAACAACCACTCTTGATTAATACAAATAATAACACCTATGTTTAACTTGAGTGATAATTACCAGAAGCAAAGCAAACTTTTCTGGTACACTTTTTTCAGCTGTATATTATTCATAAGGTCAAACATTTGCAAAAGGGATATTTTGAAACACTGGATTACACCAGAAATATTAACCTTATCTAAATTAGTTCTGCCCACACTCTCAGCCAGTAAATTTCCCCACATGTTTGTATATCGATTTTTTTCCCATCTTTTATTTATTTCAGATTCCTCAGGGGTGAACAGAAGTCTATTAAGTTGCTAACAGGAAGTTTGGGTTCTGAAAGGGTTTTTTTTTTGGTTGTTTTTTTGTTTTTTTTTGTTTTTTGCTGTCAAATGTCTCTCTGGCTGGATCCCTTTACAAATGTAAATTAAGAGGTTTAATAAAATGTAGTTATCCAGCATAGAATTCTAATTTGACTTAGACAACGCATTTCCTCATTCAGAACACAATATGCTGTCTTTCTATTCCAACATCCTGCTGATGTGGATCAGGACCCATTAGCTCTCATCTCTATTCTGGTAAGCAGAAAAAGTATTCTGCTTTTCTAGTCCTTCCATTTTGCTTCTTTTTTTTCTGAAACAAATGGTGCAATACAACACACATTTATCAGTCCCACGGACCTCAGCAGGTAAGGATGAAAGCAAGAACCAGCTTCTGTAACTTGAGAGGTTTACAAACAGGAAGTTAAATAGCCTCTCAATCCTTCATTTCCCCAGTTGCCTCTGGATTAAAATGTCCTTTGGAGAGACTGACACTCCTGTAGCTCTCACTGGCCAGGGCAGACAGTCCTTAATGCTGTTTGAAACAATACTGCTTCTCCATGCTTCTCAGGTGATAACAAGTGATTTAACCCTGAGCATTTGACCTCCCACAGAAGTGTGACTCATCAGAGAGATCAGCAGCCTTATGTAACAGAATGAGTACCTAGACAGTACTCAGCTGGTCACTTATTAACTAATTTACAGCACTCTGAGATTAAGTTTAATTAACATTTATCTCTGGTGAAGCTTTCAGTGTACAAAAGTTTTCAGTACAAAAAAAGCAACAGTATTTACTCCTCTGTTGAGAACCAGCTCACCTGAGCCAGCTTTGGAGATGCTGGTGGATCTGAACCCACCCGAAGGGAAGGCAGGCAATTCTGAGCTAAGGAGCAATGTATGCTGGGCAAACCTCTGGTTAGAAGTAAGATGAGTACAGAGAGCTATGCTTAACAGGGCTGTAACTAATCCCTCTGGCTCCTAAGACAATGCAAAAACTCTTCTATCCTGTTGTGATCTTATTTCTGAGAATAAGAATTTACACAGTTTCTATTCCTAGCATGGGTCTATGCCCATAGCGGAGACAGAGCATCTTCAGCAGAGATGTTTCTGAAAAATCAGCAATTTCAGCAATTCCTAAAATAAATGAATACCTAAATAAACAAATGACAAAACTTATCTGGGGCTAGACTACATTCTGAGGTAACAAAACATGCTGGAGATACTGTTAAAAACACTGTCCCACCCTAGATCTCACATACTGGCTGGTCTATTGTACAAGCGCTGCTTCTGCCTGACCTGCTCAGCTCCAATGGCTTGTCCAAAATAAAGATTCTGAGGATTCCCTCCCATCACAAGTGGGAAACAGAGATGGAATACATTCAGAAAAATATAGTGGCATAGAGGCCTGTATTCAATGTAACCCGCTGCCTTCCTGCTTAGGTTTTAAGACAAAATGTATTATTTTTATTTCTCATACTCAAACATTTTAAATGAATGCATTTGTATTGTTTTACAAATGGCTGCTACTGCACTAGCTATGTGTATACTGAGGGAGATCCAGTTCCCTTCTACCTTGCATGCAAAAATTACAAGAAACTGGAATAACTTTCTAACCTGCAGGTATCTTGCCAGAAGCAGAAGTTTCTTGAAATGGTGTATCTCTCATTGCCAGTCTCTGGCTAACAAGCTCTGCTACAGCTTTAATTCACTGGCCTGAAAGGCTCATTGGTTGTCACACAGTGCTGAAGTGCTCCTTCATGGTGTTGTCTAGGCAGGGATTTTGTTCTAGTCAGGACAGAATCAAGGGTCAAGAAACTGACATCAAAGCATTTAAAACAGTGAACGATAAGGTCAGAGCAGTCCTATTTTCACACCTGTACTGAATGCCACTATTGGTTACAACAGAAATACAGTTCTGCAAGAATTGCTGAACTGAGCTCCCTATTGTGCTAGGCAATTGTATCATGCACGCGTTTTAGGCTGACTGAACTACCTTGCAGCACACTTGCTGTTTTTGGGTTTGCTCCCATGGCACCAGCAGAACTATTGCTGCATCCTTCTGTGCTGAGGGTTGAGACTTCACTGTGCTTTGAGCTAACAGCTTTCACTTCAAATCAGAGCAGGTTACAGATGGACGCCCAGCCTCCCGAGATGCCACAGGTTTGAGCTTCTGCTCCAGTTTGTTGTGACACAGGACTATGCTACAGCAGAGTTCCCTGGGCAAGCCTGCCTTCAAACTGCCAAACTGTCCCACGTGCACTCCTGCCCTGGTCGTGTCTCCACCTCACCGTCTCTCCCAGCTTTGTTCTTGGGTTCAGCAATAAATACTCCCTGGCCAAAAACTGGCACCACTTTAATTTGGGCCGAGCATAACATCTGCAGCCCCCTCCTCTTTTTCACTGACAAGCTTAGGGCTATTGTGCTATGGTGAAGTCCAACTCAACATGACAAAGTAATTACTGCTTTATCCCCACTCTCTCTGATGCAGCCTAATTTCCTGGTCAGGCTCTTCTGCATTACTGTAACTCTTCACTCCTGATTTCTATTTCAGTGATTTCGTAACTCTTTTGAACACACGGCCCTTTGCCTTGAAGGCTTTTTCTGTTGTTCCTAAAATAAATTCCAGATGGCTTTTATACCTGTAACTTGAGGACACTGCTAGTATTTAGTTCCCTCAGAACAGCTGACATTTTTTCAAAGCCTTTTTCAATTCAAGAACCTTAACACAATGAGTTGTTCCTCAAGTCTTTTAATCAATCTTCTGTTCCCAAACACTGACAGCTGAGAGCCCCAGCTACCTAGCCCTGTAATAACAGAGATATCCCAAAAAGTACTCAAAATGTCCTTCTTTATCCTGTTAATTTGTTGTTCTTACCCTGTGGCTAAGGGATGCACTCAGCTCAGTCTGGCACACCACATAGACAGAGATGCTCTTGCAACAAGCATTTATCCACTTGTGTTCTTGTGTTTCTCTGCCATTCTAGCTCATCTCCCATCCCTGCTGCCTGCTGTCTTGATATCACCTCAATTATTTCTCCAGTCAGCTCTTGCAATGAGCCCTGAAATATTTTCCTCTTGCCCTCAAACATTTTGGTCCTGTCCCACAGCTGCCAGCTCTATGCTTCCACTTTCCCTCAGAGGCTTTCCCTATTATTCAAAAGTTCAGCAGTGTTCTGCCACTATTTTAAATGCCCTTTCTAATACAGTGGACTTTTAAATTAGAATATATTAGGTTTACTAATTTATAAAATAAGCAATTTTTGCAATAATAGTTAAAATATGTGTTACATTATTTCTGTTACTTGCCTTGAACATACTTAACAGCCACGACTAGGGTTGATGTGCCTGCACTGCATGACGCTTGCACACACCTTAAAGTGGTAAAAGAATTTAAGGAGACTGGATTTGCTTTCTGACTTACCTTCTAGGTTTTCAAGAACATTTAATAAGTTCACCAAAAAGACACAAACTACTGTGTGAAACTTTTCTCTCTCACTCACTCCTCAAAAGTGATGACAACTTCTATTCCATCTTATTATTTCTTCCATCACAAAATACATGCAACTATAGTTTATTTCTGCTTTGTCTGAGAAACAGAAGCTGCTGCGTGACTATACTAAGCATGAGTAATGAGTGAAATGGACTCACAGACCAGGAGGCATGCAGCCTATGTAACACACGTAGAGAGACCTATGACTAGCAGTTCAAAATCACAATCAAATTAATTGTGCATTAAAATGATGATCGTTTTCTAGAAGATTGGTGTGTCTGTGGATTGTGTAAAGTTATAAAACAGTCTCAGATATTCTGCCATGCTATGAGCAGAAACTGATAAGGAAATTCCTTGCTTTTCAATATTATTGGTGAGACTTTTACATTCACGTGGAATTTGAAGAAAGAAAAGCTGAATGGCAAATATTTGTTCTAAGGAGCTGGCAGAGCGAACAGCTGAGAAGGTTTGTCTGTGCCTACTACAGCCATGTTTTGGTAGAAGCAGTGGACAAAAAAACTGTAAACTTTACCTTTTGCTGATTTTGAGATTTCTGGATGCACACGCATGTCGTGCTGTAACTTCCTTCCTTCGAGGGCCACAATCAGAGCTAACAAAAGAAAGATACAAAAGGAGTCAGGTTTCCCAAATCAGAGAAAATGTTCTTTATATATTCTCCCACTTTTCCAGGTCTGTTTCATTTTAGCAGATGCAGGTGTGTGACCTGATGATACCTCTCCTTCTTCACGTGTCTGGAAATTGCTGGCCAATAAAATCACAATTACAGATGAAATAGAACCTCTCTTTCATGAGTACACAGTTTTCTACCTACTAAATCAAGCTCAACCATTATTTTCTCACAATTTCAAATTCCAGATGAACAGATCAGTAGAAGAGCAAGCATCTGCCTTTTGAGATAAGATCTTTATAAAACATTCCAAGAGACAGATAAGTGAATTTGTCAGCATCTGGACCTGATTATAATTTTTTCTTCTACATTATTTTTCAAAGATAAAATGAGTTTTGATTGAATTTGATGTGGACGCACGCAGAAATGCAGTGATTCTATTCTTTGGCAAAAATGTAGCAGGGCTTCCTATTTTACTCAAAAAATAATATTGTCTTCAAGGATTAAAATAAAACTTCTATCTAACAGCTGGAAAAATCTATGAAAACCCATGAGAGATTTCATCTTCATTTTGTATAATGCAAGCAAGTGGACAGAAATTCATCATCCTAGATTCACTTACATAGGAGAGAACTTGTTTTGGTCTTAAGATGATATCCCAAATTACATTTCAATATGAAAAGGAGTACATTTTGTATGTCAACTGAATATTTTGGTAAAGATGATGCAAATATTACATTACTAAGAGTTTATACTTCATGAAAAACAGCAGCAAAACATTTCTGATTATCAGTATTTGTAGTGCCATCGTTTTACCCTATCAGCACTTCCTAGAATTTCAAACAAGTATACAGGCAATTGTCTTTTTGTCCTTGTGTCAGATGTAGCCAGGATTTCCCTCATCCTTTCCCACCTGTTTTAATGCATAATGCAGCTTCTCAACCAAGACACTTGTAGTGCAGCTCTAACAGTAAGCACAGTTCACACTGAAGGAAGGCTTCTGTGTCAGAGCTGTTTCAGACACAATGCAGCATTTTCCTCCTCAAAGAGCTCATATCCATAGTTGCAAATTGGATAGACAGACTCCTTATCATGTCTGTGGCAAAACTTATAAATGCCTGACAAGGACTGTTCAGCACAAAATGAACTAACTCCAGTCTGCACTAGCTGCAGTAATACCAAGTGTTTGGTAGAGGAAATACTCTGGGTCTTATGCTTCCCCAAGTAAGAAGGACCTGTTATAATTTCCTCCGAATTCTACACATGAAGCAGGAATGTTTAGTTTATAACACAAAATGCTTGGCAGGTGATAATAAGGAAGGAGGAACATTTTATGCTAGGTGTAATGCTGGGTTAGCACAGGAGCCAGCCCCAGCCTGCTTTCAGGAGTAGTGACCCCAGAATAAACGTAAGTGAGCTCTGTGCCTCCGAGGGGATACCACTCCATTCAGGATCTGTGGGCTATGCATTTCACAAACCACCTTGTTTTGTGGCCAGTTACCCTAGGCTTTATGTTATGCTGCTTTATTATATAAGTACAGAGGAAGGAAAATATTTTAGAATTGAACTATGCCCATTCCTTTCAGCAAACATTTTATTTAGAAAGAAATCCTATGCCTTTCTACAGGGTCTAGCTGTAAAAGCAAAATATTTATTGCATATAGCTACTTAGTGGGAGGGATCAATAAAATATACTTTTATAGCCATTGTGTTGATGCAGTAGGGATTGCTGAATTTGCCTCTCTCTCTGCAAGCCTGCACATTTAATTTGGAAAACTCCAGCTTGTTGTAAACAGCAATGCTACAAGATAGGGATTTAAGTGAATGCAGACACTACAATGAACATAAGCCAGCATACAGAAAAGTACAAACTGAATGCTGTATTTACTGAAAGAAGCACAATACTACTCCAGCTTGTTTCTTTTAAATGCTCTTTTTAGGTAAGGCATGCCATTTTTCAAATTGCTTCGCGTCTTTGTTGTACGCATCACTGGTAACTATTCAAAATCATTCCACATAGCAAAACAACAAAAAAAATTCCATTGTCCAAGCCAAATTTAATTTAATGTATTCAATTGTGTTATTGCAAACTCATTCATCAGTTTAGCATCACAGTCTTCAAACCAGAAGCAAAATGGGTAGCGGTATCAGGGGTATGAAAGAGCACAAAAAATGGTATTTCCTTACTGAAGACAATGCTACAGGATTGTGCCTCAGCTGGGAGATACAAAAACTGTGGAAAAACTGGAAAAATCCTGAATATCTGGCTGCAGTGGCTGTTTTGAGGGAGTTTCCTTTTCCTCATTTCTCCTAAAAGCAGAAAACAGATGAACCATAGAAACAAAATCAGCTGTGACAGCAGAGAAACGTGCTCACTTGGACCTCTTTGCTTAACATCACAAAGAGCCCTACATCCCTTCAGGTCTGCTTCTTCTTCCCACAAAGCTACACCTGCACCATGGGCCAGTGGAGGTCAAGGGGAGACACAGTGATGTCGATAGAAACCAGCACTTCACTCTAACTGGAACAGTGATTCAAGAAAATCACCTTTGCAATGGAAGCCCTTAGATGGCTTCATCTGTAGCTGTCACTGTATATGCCAATATGGCTTTATTTAAAGAGGAGAAAAGTGAGCTCTTGAAAGAATTCACACATTTCAGAAGAAGATGAAAATGTTGGAGCCAGGGCACTGTAAGGTTTAGTTCCATAGTACAGCATCAGCAATGACAAAATTCAATGAAACCCCCCTTAGCATCTCAACTTTTACATAACTGACTGTGCTAATAGAGAATGCTGAGAGAAAAAAAAAAAAAAAGAAAAGAGGAAGTGGAATATATAAGGCTAAAACATTTCTATTCAACATGATGGAACTGCTTCTAGAAGATGCCAGCAGCTGTTGAAGCATAGAATCGTAGAATCATAGATCACTCAGGATGGAAAGGACCTTAAATATCATCGAGTCCAACCGTGGCCTAACCATACCACCCTAACTCTAACAACCCTCCGCTAAGGCACTCTATTTGACGTTCCTAATTCAGAGACAGTGACGCTCTTGGCAGATGTTTCTCCATCACACCTTACATGCCCCAAAGCAGATACATTGCCCAATTAAACAAGAAGGCTCTGAGGGCAGCTCTTGGGTCACATCTGGCTGGCTAACAGCAGCTATGTACTTACAAAGGTAGGAACACTGTGTGGTTATGTAAACAGCATAAATCTCCTCTGAAACGTTAAGATGGGAAATTTGTTAAATTAATTATGGTTTGGTTTCCTCTCTCATCCCCTGGAAATGAAATGAATTCATTTATCAAGCAAAAATTAGTTCTAGTCTTGGGTTTGTTTTTTTTTGCTTTTGTTTGTTTCTTTCAGTTTTCTGATTTAGCCTAATAAAAAGATACAAGAGACTGGATTTGTGAATTATCTACTTCAGCTGCCTACATAGGCAACAAAGGAAAGGAAAAAAAAGACAAACGTAAGAGGCTAAAACTGGGACAGAGAGGGCAGCCAGGTTAAAAATGAGTTTGGTCATTACATCTCCTAAAAAGTATGGAAAAGAAACTATTACTTGGCTTATTAAACTAAGAGTGAAGCAAGCAGCAGAATTAAAATTGCAAGTCATATTCCAGTTCTCACAAGCAAGGCTCTCCAACTGTTACAAAAACCAAACTCTGATTTCTGCTGTGTGTCAGCACAGGGCTCCAGAGCAGGGAGCGGGGCAAGCCAGGGGTACATCAAGTGCCACAGGTTCTCTGCGTACTGAAGAATTAATTACAGATGTGCTACAACAGTCAGAAGCTTTATTACAAAATATGAAGTCGCAGCAGTGCTGGCTGCCTACACTAATATAACCACTTCACCTCTGACAGTAAAAAGAGGAGAAATAATTCAGAGCATCTATCCTTCCTCCTCTCTGGGGTTTGTGTGAAAAATCGAGGTCTGGAGGAGGGAAAGAGATTTGTATTTTTTCCATGTCCCATTCTCCTATCAGAAGCTGCAGCCTTGCTAAACTTGCTTTTGTTTCTATCTCATTTAGAAAAGGAACAGGATGCTTTCCTCCACCTGATTTCTCACGGCCCCCTTCTTCAGTGTCAAGTGGCTGTAAGAAGGGTAACACCTTTGGATACTCTGAAGATTTAGACTGAGGAACAGTGCAAAACATCACTCCATCAGCAGCTAAGGGCTCGGGAGCATGGCCACGGCAGCCTCAAGGCCTGGTGTAACTGACAGATGATCTCAGTGACAGAAGGGCAGTTAGCTGATACCAGCACGCAGTTGTCTTTTTCCTAGTAAATGGTTCTTCAAGCAGAATTGGAAGACAGAAGATGAACTTGTCAGTATGTGTTAGCTGATGCCAACAGTCACTTTGTTTACCACTCCTAACATGTTAGGAACTAAAAGGTGAAACATAAATCCAGTGGTCAAGGTTAGGTCTGAGAACCCAAATCATCGCACACAAAACCTGAAACCAAACCTGCAGACTTTTCCAGCTCAAAAGCAGCTTCAGAAACAAGCAGCTGGAGCCTCCTCTTGCAGGAGGATGCAAGTTGGGGCTTTCATATACACCCCACAAAATGCTTCCTTTCCTCCTCAAGCTTGCTATCAGCTGCCTCCTTCCTCCTACACTCATCTGCAAATCTCATCCCCTTACTACAAAGAAGAGAACAGAAATCAGAGGCTGTATTTTGCCTTTGGCTGGAATGAGAAAGACTCTTTACAGCAGAAACCCGTAATTTTTAATCATTACCATTTGTAATTATTATGGTCACATACTAACATATCCCTAAACATTCAAATGAAAGAGGAATGATTGGAAAAAGACTGGAAGGCAGAAACCACCAGCGTAGTGGGTCAATGAAATCAGCTAGTAATTAAAGTTTCTGAAAGACCTCATTCTTTCTGATTTCTTTTCAGTAACTTGAACAGACAACACAGAGGGGGTCCTTCCTTTAAATGCAATGATATTTGTCAAATCCGTTTGTAAATATTAGTGCAGTTAGAACAACACATAAGATATAAAATGTAATTAAGTTCTGTATAGATTTCACTTTCACGGGAGACTAGGAACAGCAAGGAACAAATGATGTTATTCTAGCTGTTTCTAGAGCTCATTGGAACCAGTAATGATCTCACAAGCCCACGACTCATCAGCCACGCAAAAAAGCAAAAGTGACAGCAGTGGTGCTACCAGAAAAGGAAAAGAAGTGACATAGGCAGCAAGCAATAAAGATGAAGTCGGAATACAGAGGTTACTGATTTGCAGGACGTCAGCTGTTTTATTTCTGTGTACCTCCTAACTACACACACAACAGTGGCTGGCCAAGAAAAAAAGCAATTCCAACTCACTGCACACCTCCAACTCTGCTCTGCTTTGGAAAAAGTCATCTCTGCAGATGCTGATGGAAGCAGTGCAAGCACAGCCCAGCAGCATGGATCCTGGCCAACAGGTGACCTGGGCGCTGCACACAGCTTCTGGCTTCTGAATATCTCATTCATTAATATACTCATTTACTTGCTGTTTCAGTAATACTGGGCAAGGACAAGCTAGTTTTAACAAAACAGCTTCCCTGGGAAAAGTAAATAGTTTTGTACAGTTTTCTTTACTGCACCATGATGTGTTGCTACCTTTGAGCAGCTGAAGAAAAAAAGCGACATCTCCAACAATAAGTTCAGTTAAAAAAAACCTCACCAACCTCCTTTCTCACTTTCTCCCTCAAAACCTTCGTTGTGAATATCATAATCTTCTGCAGATTCATTCCCCTCATCACTTGCTGGCTCATCACAGGCTTTGGCACCACTAAGCACTATTTTTTTCCACAGGTGGGACAGGTTATCTGCCCTTACATCGCCCTCCTTCCTCTTCCAGTCTCAAATTTGCAGCTTCTTTTCTCAGAAGCCTGACAGCATCCTTGCTGCCCACCCCAGTGGGACATTTAACTGGGATGGTTATTTTCTCTTTGCCAGTTAAAATGATTGTTCCTTCTAATATGTCACTCACAGCAACAGTCAGAGGAGCCACGCAAAATGGCTACTATGATAAAAACATCACCAAGTTAAATAGCTTTGTACACAAAAGAGCTTGGAAAATTGCCTTCTAAAAGCCATTCCCCTCCCAGTACCTGCTGCTGAGCTGCTGCTGTAATCATCCCCTCAGTAATTCCAGCGAAGGCGAGCCACATTTACTGAGCCCTACTGCCTAGGCAAATATGACTTCCTGACCAAAGCAAGTCAGCTGGCAGGACGGGTCCTCCTTTGTGGCGGAATATTGGCAAAGAGGAGCTGGGATAAAACATCCCTGCCTCTGATCAACTCCTGTGTGAGTGAAGCCCAGCTGCACAGTGGTTTGCCGGTCAGCCAGGCTGGCTTAATATGTTCTCTTCACTTCGTACCTTTCCTTTTATTTTCTTGATATTTGCAGGATGTTACGAGCTGCTCTGAGTCCTTCAGGAAGGGAAGCTAACTAGCAGCCTCAAAGTGGAAAAAAATAATCAGAATTTTGAAGTGCTATGTTTTTTTCCCTTCTACCTTAAATTTGATACTTGTCTTTCTGACTTGCTTGGCATAATCTTTATGGATGAAAAGAAACAACCTGAGCTTGTTTTAAAGATTACAGGTTGAAATAAATATAATCCAGCAGCTGAAGTACAGACACCGGCTGTGAAGAAGCATGAGAGGCAGGGATCATTTTCTGAGCACAGAACTACAACATTAATCATGAATAACCCAAAGGCTCCATGAAAAGAAACTATGGGAAAGAAACAGTGCATTTCTTCCCATTGTTTCTTGGGGTTTGGATCACTGTTTAGATGTTCACCTCAAAACATTTCAGACAGTCTATAAGACTGCAGTAAAAACTGCACAGGAAATAAATCTGATCACTAACACATGGAAGGTTTCTTGCCTGACATTTTTCCAACTGAATTAATAGCTGGACACCTAAATGTATATTTAAAAAGCTGCTTCTTAATTGCCTTACTCTCTACTAGTTTCAAAATCTCAAACCAGACCAGCAGAACTGAAAGCTTTTACTGTTACTCAGAGACAAGTTTTGCATCCAGGCTGAACTTTCTGTATGCAGAATCACAGAATTGCAGGGGTTGGAAGGGAACTCCAGAGATCACCGAGTCCAACCCCCCTGCTAAAGCAGGAACCCCACAATAAGCCACACAGGTTGATGTCCAGATGGGTCTTGAATATCTCCATAGAGAGAGATTTCACTACCTCTCTGGGCAGTCTGTTCCAGTGCTCTGTCACCCTTACTGTATAGAAAACAGCTGATGAATCAAAAGTGAGATCTGGTTAGGGCTTTGTTCTCCAGTCTGTTTTATATGATGCCTGTACAGATACTGCAGCAATAAGTGACAAGACAAACCTGAAATAGGTAGTCCCACAGCTCCCTGATACTTTGAGGCAGTTCTGAAAGGCAGCTGCTGATGCCCAGTTCCTTGAATTCTTTCTTGTCTCTAGATGAGACCTGCAGTCTACCAGCAGGAGGAGATTACATTTTCAAACCCACGTTGTATGCATCAGCATGCAGCAAGGGAAAACAACAAATTGTAGAGTTATCTCTGTCTTTACAAATCCAGGCCCCCATCTGGAGACACATCATGGTTCCTAACCAGACAGTGCTGCTCCGGGAGCAGAGCAGAGGGAAGGAAAGGGGCTTAAACAGGAAGAAGAGGGATGTAATTACATCCATCCTCTGCCAGATGCTATGCCAAGCAACATAAATTAAGGCAGAATTTGGCACTGCGCTATACAAGCTTAAAGCTCTCCCCTCCTGGCATTTAATAACACATCCTGGATAGCCAGCACACAAAGTATGAGAAAGTTCTGTGAGATTATTACAGCTACTAGGGGAAGCAAGCAAGCTTGTGGCACACAGAGCAATAGGGATGTGTTTTTTGGTTTTTTTTTTTTCCTAGGTTTTGATAAAGAAAACAAACAAACAAAAGCAAAACAGACCAGAACAACTCAGCTCTGCAGCCAGCCACTGTGGTAGCACTGGGCTTGCCCACAGCTGTGTAGCACTATTTCCTGGTCAGGAGTGACAATAGAGTATTTAGATAATATTTATGCACTTACTTGCAGGAAAAAACTCGACAGTTATTTATATAGTGAAACGGGATGTTTTCAGATTAAATTAATCACCTGATCACCTGATGAGGAAGCTCGTTCTGGGGGTCTCAGCTCCTGTACTCTCCTTAGATAATCCCCATTATTATTTCAACTCCTTTTGGCAAAGTTGTTTTGTGTATTTCATCTTATTATTGTTATGAATTCCCAATAAAGTTTTTAACCAAAGCTGTTTTCTGGCCAAAAACAGACCGAAAAAACCTGCTACAATTACAGTACCTCAAATGTTGTCTTCCTTAACATCTTACTTTAAAAGCCAGCTAAGGTAATAACCTTTTGAATAAAGCATTTCCTTCAGAGTGATTTTTCAACAGAAATATACTTATTAGGTAAAAAATATTTGGATACAAATTATTATTATTATTGGAAACAAATGTTGGAGCCGATGTCAGATGTTTTTACTTTACTGTTTTATACTTTGGACAACTCAAGAAAACAACTGGATGTCAAGATGGGAAGTGTACCTGCAGTTCTCAGCAGACAAAATTAAACCCAATATGGGCTTGAGAAGAGGCGAGCAGGTTTGGTGAAGGGGAACATTGCCCACAGTGGGTGAACTGTCCTCACAAAAGGTAGGAATAGGCCAGGGCAAATTACAAGCTACGTTCCTAATCCTTCCAGTCGTATCCTTTTAGTTTTGAGAAAATGCACATAAGTTCCCTGATGGGCAGTAAAACCTTTCCAGGATCTTTATTGCTCTGAGTGATGATGAATGAAATCTGGCTGGAATTCCCTGCTCAGTATATCCTCGGCTTCTTTTTCCATTCTGAGACAACTAACTTCTCGTGCTCCATATATCAAATGGAGATACCTTGCATAGGCTCAAGGGTGCCAAGTCAGATGCCTAATTACTATGTGCCATAATAAATAACAAAGGGGACCTGGCCTCAAGGTGCCAGTTCCACCCTTAGTATGAAGTGAAGGGATAAGGAAGGCAAAATGAAATACAACACAAGCTCAGGCACAATCCCCAGGCCGAAGCCTGATTGTACATGATATTTGCTCAAGCAGCTGGAATAGCAAACATACCTAAGAGTACTGCCATTTATCACAGCAGTCATTTCACACTAGCACAGCCTCAAACTCAGACCAACAGACAAGCCTCTCAATCAAAGCTGGCTTCAAATCTCACTTTCCATACGTGACATAACAGGTATCTGCCATTTCAAAGATGTGATAAATTTGGTTAAAAGTATTCATCTAGAGCAAGAAATACATTCAGCAGAAATTGTTTCTCTTCTGAGCTCAGTCCCTCATCTGTTCATCTGCTAAACTCAGGTCCTCTTTCTTAACCTGCTTCCTTTCTCATGTGTTTGGGGAAAAAAAGCATAGTAAGAAAAGGTTTCCCTTTTCCTTCCTGCAAAGACTCCCAAAGAACTTGCTACTCAAGCATTAAATGCTCTGTTCCATTGTGCATTTGTGGCAGCAGGGCTGCCTTCTGAAATGAGCAGTAAGCAAGAGCTGCAGTGTTGCACTCATTACCCATTCATGGATTGCGACAACTGATTGAATAATACTAGTTTCTGTTTCTACAAAGTACATAAAAGCCACCGGGCCATTCCCATGGACATGGTCTCAGGCATGCTTCCCACTGCCCTCTGCCCAGCACAGCTGCCAACTGAGTGCTATGCAGGCAGCAAGTGGAGCACGGCTGAGCTGCAGGGGAGGGGAGCAGTAAGCATGGGGAGCTGTGAGGAAGGGAAAGAACAGCTGGAGAGGGCAGGAGGCTCCCCTCACCTTGGTGCTTTACAACAGAGCTGTCTCCCAAGAAGATGAAGCAGAGCTGGGCCCTTTGGGCTGAGGCTGGAGGCTCTTCCCTACCTGCCCTACACAAGCTGGAAATGGGGTCCAGCTTCCAGACATGATTACTTTAGCATCTTTCAACAGTAGCCTCCATGGGAAAAAATTAGGTGTTTTTTTCTTCATCACAAGTAAACCACCTTAATTTACTTTCCACATGATTACACACACTTTCCACTTCAAATACAAATGAAATTTTAAAATGAATGATGATAAAAAGCAAACAGACCTGGAACAGACAAACCCTTTTTCCTTCTTGCCTGCTTTACTGTTGGCATTTTGCACCTTTAAATGCTTTGTCCACAGTGTGCTTTTAAATGTTACAATCCAGAGCAGGCTTGAAAAACAAGAGAGCTATGCAGCTGGAAAGCTGAAGCACAACTGGCATACCAATAAATGCCTTGATTACAACTTTCAATACTGCTGTGCTGCTGTGGTTTGCTTTCACAGTCTTTCTCCCACTGCCTCTCTTTGCAAAAGGCCCTTCAGCCTGGCAGGGGATGAACTGGCCGTGGCCCTGCCTTTTGCAGAAGAGCAGGTAAAAAGGGCAGAGGCTGTGCAAGGCAGCCTTGGTCACTGATGTCAGAGATACCCAGCCAGTACTATGGACTGTGGCTGCATCTAATCCTCTTAAAGCAGGGTAAATATCACCTGCCAAATGAGTGCTAAACACTGTTCTCCTGAGGGATCCTACAAGCCTTTTCCCTCTTTTTGATGGATCAGAGAAATAGCATCAGAAAGGAAAAAGCAAAGCTGTCATAGCGCTTCTTGATGAAGGTAGAAGGGAAAGGTTATGTCCACACTTCCAAAAGCTGTGCTTTTATGGTACCAGGACAGAAGTCTCTGTGAAATATCTTAATTGCACAGACAGTGTTTGATCCTGCAACTCTGCCAGCTCCCACGCAGGTTTTGCTGTGCTTGTCCGAGGTGCTATTTTTGCAACCCAAAGCAGATCTTAGGGGCAAAAGCTTCCCCACTGCACTGTGTCACACAGCTACTGGCAGCACAGAAAGTCACAGACATTTTTCTGTAAATCTTCTGAAAATTAAAAGCTGCTCCTCCAAACCATAGCCAGATTTCCACACCATCAGTCCCTGCTCACACATGCCTGTTGCCCCAACGTCATCAGATCAGCCACTGCAGCAGACAGGAGAGGGGACATTTCCCTGCACAGTGCTGGATTCAGAGAAGTGTTTCATTGAACAGAAAACTTTGCACTGTTTTTTTCAGCTAACTTATTTAAAGAAGAAAGCAAAATGAGCAAAGAAGACTAATTGTATTAAAGGAAAATAAAATTTAAAAAAAAGACTGAAAATTCAGTGAAAAGTATTGTTTTCTGGAAAACAAAATGAAGAAATAAAAAACACACTTCGTGACTTATTTCCTTTCGGGATTTTTTCAGGGATTGAGTTTGCTGTTTGTTTTTTCTGAGGTTTTGAAAAGAAAGGCTCCATCTGACCTGAGAATTTGCTGTGGTGTGACTGCACTTTTAAATTCTAATATTTAAAGTTCTCACCTTTCTTTTAAAAGTAACATTTCAAGAATAAATATCTTCAAGAAAGACCTTGAAACCATAGGCAATTTGATCCAGCCCACCAGGATAAATCCTAGGGCTTGACTCTTGAGCTCTGGTGAAGTGTTTAAAGATGTTCCCGTACCCTGCCGACCTGCCTGCTCCTCTGCTGGCCTCCTGCCTGCCTGAAGAAAAGCAGCAGAAGCAAAAGTGTGCAAACTTCTCAGCCTTTCACACTTGTGGGCTCTCTCATCAGTGTGGTCTCTGGCCTAATTAGATTAACTAACAGGCAATGACAGTGTGTTTGCAAATGCACAGGAGCTGCTGCAGTCACAGATGAGATGCTGCATATGCTCGTCTCCACTAACCTACAATGGCGGTGGCAGCCTCTCGCTAAAGGGCAGGGTGCCCACAGGGCTGGGGAGTACTGAGCTGCTTCTGCCATATTTATACATTCATTGAGGCCCTAGTCTTGGTCTCAGCCATGTGTTTATGACAGATTGCAAGAGTGAGAGGAAAAGGCAGGACAGGGTTTTTATTTTTGGCAAAGAACACTTTTGCCTTTTCACTTCTCTGCTGAGCTTGGCGATCATTTAACCTTCTGAAGTGAACTGATCACTACTTGTTACTTGCCAGAATCCCCCTGTAAGACTGGAGTCTCTAAGTTTTTCCAAACCAGGAATATTCTTGCAGTGGTACATCACCACTGGTAACGGAAAGTGTGTGTCGAGGCAGAACAGCTCCCTACCTTATAGGCAACTTTTCTATGCAGAGAAATCCTCATTCTCCACTCAGGAACAGCAGATCTCATCGTGCCCCACGGCAGTTCCCTATCTGCTCCTGCACGCACTGAGGCAGAAAGAAAACAGGAGCATCCATCCCTGTAGCCAGCAGTCAGGGCTCAGCTGGAAGACCTCAGTCAGAGAGAACACAGTGATGCTCCGCAAGGCAGAAAGCCAGTCTGACTCTGTGACATCGGGCAGAGAAGCACTTAGGTAGTGCCCCAGGTGGTTTTGCTTGATGTTCATGAGGGGAATTTATGTAACCCTCGCAGCTGTCTCAAGTATCAGAGATGTCAACTTAATGCCAAGCTGACACTTGACTAGGCTCTGGAGCTCCAAGTTGGCCCAGTAGCATTGAAGTTGGGTTGGACACAGCACTGAAGCACCCCACTTGATGTTAGGGCACTGCTGGCCAGATGCAGTAAATAGACCTCTTTTCTTTTTACATTCTATCAGCACAGAAAACGATTCTTTCTTCTATCTTATATCAGTGTGTGTCTTTTCGTTTCCTTGACGCTTTATACTTTTGTTGGTATTAGATCGATCTTTTTCTTTACAATAGACTTTTCAACACTAACTATATCTTCCTTAAGTTAGGGCTGAGAAGAATTGACAGATCAAGAGATACTGCGTGTGAATGGTGAAACCAAAATGGAAAAGGGCAGAAAATCTGTTCCTGTGTCCAAAACTAATTAGATTTTGGGGAATAACTGTGAGTTTTCTGCTTTGGCTGAGGAAACTAAACTAAACTAAAATCGGCTTAGATTAAATCCATACTACAATTTTTATTTTAGTTTGTTGGGGGAGGGTTAATTAAGAGAAGCAGAATACTCTGGCTGGACTATGATTTTGGTGATATCTGTTTTCTGAGCATTAGGGGATTTTGATCTGTTCTTTTGTGTTTTGCTTGTTTTTTAATTAGACTAGCTTTAAAGGAACATTAAAATGCCTCTTGCAAGAGAAAGAAGTTCCAGTATTTCTGGAAAACAATGTTATGCTTTGAAAATAACTAAGTCTACAGACAGTTTTTTTCTTCTGGGCTCATTTTGGCCTGGATCCCAACGCGCCGTCCCACAGCAGCCCCGTGCTGCTTTCCACGCTTGGCGGAGCATTGAGCGTTCCTTGCAGCAGCTCCAAGCCCCGCTCTAACCTGCCACAGCCCTGACAAATCTTACTCTGTCCAAAATCAACAGCTTTTATCCACTCCAGAATGAACTGCTCACTCCATGCTTTTTCTGCCCCATTACCCGTAATCCCCATCCTGTGGAGTATTCACTATGAAAACCTATGCTCCTCTTTTCCAAGCTTTTTACTTTCCCGCAGGTTTCTCTTTTCTGTGTTCTGTGTGTTTCTGACAGAGCAATTCCTGGAGTTTCTTGGGTCACTTCTCATGGCCAGGATTTGTACCTCTCCCATTCCTGACCCTGGGCAGCGTTAGCCAAAGGTAAGTAGAGGAGAGGATGACAAAAGCTTCCACAGGAATGGAAACACCCAGGGAAGCTTCATGGCTCCAGTGGGCTCCGGCCTTCCTACAGCCTGAGCAAAGGCTTTTCCCTGTACAGTCCCACATCACCAGGCTCACGTGGAAGGGATTTATCTCAGGAAGCCTTTCTTACAGGCCACTTATTAGAATATCACTTGCTTTTGTTTCTTTCACGGAGATCTACTCCTGCTTCTTGTCATGTGAACTCTTCTATATGTAATCTGTCTTATTAATCAAGTTCCCGGCAAGACAAAGCCTGGAGTCAGCCCAGCAATCTGATTTCACTAAAACAAGTGTAAAACATCATCCTTTACACAAGATAAAGCTTCCATGTCCCATCCTGCCTTTTCAGGATTTTGGCTTTCAGCAATACATGCATTTATCAGGCACATAAGAATTCTGTGCTCCTCCTCTGTTCATTCTCTCCTCCAGGAGAGCAGTGATTTGCAGTGATTCGTTAACTCTTTTTTTTTTTTTTTTTTTTTAATTTCTTCCTTTTCCTGGAGAGGTGTTAAGGGGCCTGAAATCCCAAAAAAGGGAAAAAGGGAGAGAAAAAAATGACTTAATTTTTCTTCAAAGCCTTTAGCAACCAGAAAACCGGCTGGTTTTATCAAAACTAACATAGCCTGAGAATTCTGGGGTTAAGGCACAGGCATCTCATAGGAGATGGCATATCAAAAGGTACAAGCATTAGCCTGACACCAAAAGAGGAGAGAGGGAAAGGCAAGACTGTCAGGATTTCAGAAAGTCAGATTGTGACTCTCTGTCAAGAGACCACGGGTGTTCAAGCTTCTTCCTCTGAGCTGCTATTAAAAAAAATCCCCAAGCCCCAAAAGATTACACCTAATTTAGAGACCTAATCTGTTTTTACAAGGTGACAGAAAGAAAAGAAAGAAAAGAAACAGGGACTATTTTATTATTATTATTATTATTTTTTTTTTTTTTGCTACTGGTGATCTTTTGAAAAGGGTGTGAATCTAAGCAGAAAAGGGCTAAACAGACAGAAACCTCTCCACAGTGAAAATGCATTCTGAAGTTGCTCATATTTCTGCAGATATCTGGGAGACTTTGCTGGGGCTCCTGAGACTAAAATTAAGCATCTGTCTGGTTATGGCTCACAGGTACCCACATGCATCTCACAGCTTCCTCCTGCTGGCTGATCAGCAAGTTAGCCTGCCTTCCTCCTGGCTCCAAAGGCACGTGAAGAGAGAGGAAGCAATGTAGCAGCCCGATGATCACTGGTGAAACAAAACCAAGATGAACTCCACAGAGTTTCCCAACAATAGGTTTATATCCCAAAGATGTTGCTGGAATCATTTTTGTTGTAGATAACAGGAATGGTTACAGGAAAAGATTGGACCAATTTTGCCTATCTGTTGCATGAGTCGATCAAACGTGTTAAGATGTCCCTTTGTGCTACAAGTTCTATTTTCAGGACCATTTTATTCACTTCATAGCATTTGATATGAAACTTCATGCCAAGAGAATTTTTCTAAACAGCATTATTGTCATTTTAGGTCTGACAACTTTGAAGCTTACCTTTAAAATGAGGAGGAGGAAAGCATTTCATATAATGCTAAAGCAAATACAGTACTCTTATTTGAAGCTAAGTGCACATCAGTGACTAGGTTATTATATATATATGTTGTGGCTTACTGAAAACTTTTAGATGGAAAAAGCCTCCTATCATCATACTTGAAATTAAGTGCACCCCTCATCCTTTTTCTCAGCAGTAATTATACCAGAGACACACTGAGGTACACCTCAGTCCAGAACAACAGCTGGCAGTAGATCAGGCTGCAAGTTGTTTATACAAACTACTGCAATGCTGCCCAAAAATTCATAGGTCTTTTTCCTTCTTTGAGTGAGCTTCAGATCCACACGTCTGGACCCCCACTGAAATTCAGCTCAATCACTGTGCTCACCTGCTTATTCTATGGGAAAACTGACCTACGCTGATCTGCCCAAGAGCATCTCTACCCTTGACAAAGTGCAGTGATTTGAATTCTGTCACAAGAGCTGGAAAGCCTGTGGCCCAGCCCTAGCAGAAAAAGGGAAAAAAAATCACAGATATATGGTCTCCAGCAATTTACATACCATAAATACATTCACTAATCCAATTTTACTTAAAACCTCTAACTGCATTCAGGTTTACAATATATTTAGACAAATCTCCCATAGGCAGTGCTGGTAAGGTGACTGAGATTAGCTGAGCTCTCATGACATGTGAAAGTGTCTGAAGACCTGCACAGGGAGGCACGAGGGACAGCCTCAGGCCAAGCGCTCCCAGTGGTGCCGTTATTTCAGTGGGACTGCTCAGTGAGGTAGGTGCTCACTGCCATGAGAAGCACTGACTGTTGATAGCATCTGGCCCAAGGTTATCTGGGCAATTACAGTGGAGAGCTCTTGAACACAATATTTTCGTTTTTTTCATAAGCTCTCTTTGGGCATTCTTAACCTTTATCTGTTAGCAGGAATTAGTGTTCAGTGTCCCATTTTAAACACAGTATTTATAAGAACATTATTAACATCTGTTGTCAAAAAAAAAATAAAAAAGAGAGAGAGCAGTTCTCTTGGGCTGTGTGACATTACGTCTGCATTATTCTGTGTTTGTACACTGCAAACCTGAAATACATCTTTACTGGAAACAAATACATGAATGCATGCAGATCAGTGACGACACACATGGATAATTTGCCATCCATTGTCAGGGGAAGCACAATGTGCTGACAGCATCATGTCAAGTTCAGCAAGACTGAACACAGTCTTGCTCCCACACTCACAAGCACCAATCGCAGTGATACTGCATTGCTGGGCAGAACAAACAGGAGAAAGTCTGGCAAAAGCTCACTGCTACCCTTCTCCAGAACCAGGCTTAGATGCTACAGGACAAGCTGTTGCTGACATCATACGAAGTTCAGAATGGCAAAGCCAGGCCTGAAAGGAGTGTGGTTGTATAACCAGACTTCACTGAGCAATGGGATGCTGCACTCATTCAGGGCCAAGAAATTATTACAGCCTGCAATTTCATCAGCTCAAGATTTATATCTTCTGAAAAGGCAAAGGAAAAAAGTATGTGCTTAAAGCAGATTTGTTTTGTTTTCCTTATCCTGGAATGTCTGGAAAAGCAGGAGGTAAAGAGAAACAAGGGACTGAAGGGATGAAGCAACCACACAAGCCTACCTGACCAAGATTTACACTGAAATTCAGCCCTTCTGCAATCTGCACCTTCCTGTGGAGACATCGCTTAAAGGTGCAACAGATGAGTGGGGATTTCCTGCTCAGTGCAATGGACGTGAGGCCAACATACAGAATGCAATTTTAAGGTCTGTTATCAAATATGCAGTCTTTGGTGATCATCTGTCCTTGCACAACAATACAATACGCTGGTAATTAGAACATCAATGAAGTAATTAAATTCATTCACACCAAAAGGCAGTTGGATAGCGTAGCAAGTAAAAGTACGTTGGTACAGAAGAAAGAGATACAGAAATCCATTCATCTCCCTGTCAGATGAATGCACTGCATAAAACTATATAATTTGGATGCATCCTTGTGGGTGCATTAGCACTTCTCAGTTCTACATGTCTGGAGTACACAGATACGAATGACTAAGCATGGGACACACTTCAGTTCAGCATTTTTAAATAGGGCCTTCTAAGGCAATCCAATTTTTCTTATCTTTGCTAATGATTAGAAGATTCCTTGCATTTTTCTTTGCAGTGATAGCAATATGTAATTACCACATTTAAGTGAGGTCAAAGAATAGCTCTTCAACAGAGTACAGCTTGCAAGTCTGACAAGACTGAAAGGAACAACATTACTCCAAGCCAAGCTGTTTGGTTCTTGGTTTTCTTTTTCCTTCCTCTAGCTCACACAGCAACATGATGCTTCTCCAACAGTAGGCTGTCCTTAACTCGTGTGTAAACCGAAACCGCCTTAAAATACTGTCAATAGTATTTGCCAGCTGAGGTGCAAAATCTTCTCATCCATCTCTCCTAACACAATGAAGATAATGAAGCAAACTAATGATACTTAATTTCTCTACCTAAAGAATTATACTTTGGTTGAGTAAGCTCATAATATTTTACCAAGCTGTAATAAAAATCACAATATCCATCTGCATGCATCTGTTATAGGTGCTCCTATGTTATGAAGGCTTAGCACTTTGTATTCTCAATCCAAACTTACTTACATGCTCTAAGACCCCATGATTGAAAGAGGAACATTTTATGTTCATAAAGTGAGAGAAAGGTTAGGAGAGAAATGATGAGTGCCCTAGTTCATTTAATGCATTATCTTTGCAAGTTTTCATGTATTGATTTTGGCAGAAACATGATCAAATGTTGCTGTCACTTGCAATGGTAAGAAAGCTCTTAGTTAATGCCTGATTAGGCTTTAGAGCTCAAGATGAAATTGTCTGGTTATGCTGATGGCTACATTCTATCATAGCACAGACTTAATAGAGTAATATGGCAGTAAAACAAGTTTTATCATGCCACCAGCTCATCACTAAACCAGTGCAGGGCTGGTTTTTTGTGTGTTTATTTGTTTTGCTTTTAAAAAATGACCAAAGCATACAAGCAAGCATTTATCCTGTGCCATCCAGGAAACGCTGACTCGCACATCCTCTCAGATTAAAATGCTTGAACAAGTCAGGTCTTAAGCAAATAAACATGTTGCTGCTATATGTTTTCATCTTTTTTTCCAAATTTCATCAATGAACTCCACTTCGAGTTGTCACCAAAAGCAAGTTTCAATGATGTTGTGAAATCGCTTGTGTCCTCAAACTGAACGTTTCTTAGATTTACCTTGCCGTGGAGGAGACTCATCACTTCATCTGAAGAACTGCCTGAAGGCACAGAAATACAGTGACTTCTGTTCCCCTCACTTCAGATTTTCCAGGCAATTTCAAAAATCACACCTTCAAGAGATTTTATTTTAAAGAGTTCAAATTCTGGGGGTAATTGTGACATAATAAAATGCATCTCAAAGTCTTGTCACTACCGATGAGCTCAGCATCCACCCTGTTACTGTGAGCTCGCAGTTCCTGTTAGGTCCTCATTACCCAGCACTGATTTCTGTTACCAGTGGCATGCCATGCCCTGACTTCTTGGATTGCAGCCTGGAAAGTGGAAATTAAAATAAAACCCTGACTTAAAGGGTGCAAACTGAAAAAAGCGGCCAAGCTCTGGCTTTGAAGCATTCTTCAGTTCTTCAAATATGCAGCTCAGGGTTTTCAATCCATAAGAGGCACCAGGAGCATTTTGCAAGCACAGGTGCCAAGTAGATCCCAAACACAGATGTCTGAGCCTCAGAGTTGTGCTCACTCCCAGCTTTAGCTCCAGGCCACAACTGTGCTAACAGCTTTTATTAATGAAGAAAGACTTTGCCAAGGAGACCAGTACCACATTTCTTTACTTTCTAAAACAATTTATTAGGTAAGAAAATATCTGATTTCTTCTAGTTGCTAAAAAAAATCAATGCAATACCTGATGATGAATTCATGATTTGCAATTTCTTTCTCTTTTTGTAATCATGCTTACTGTGTGTTAATAAATCTAAAAGGGAAGGGGAAGCCACTCTCCCTTACTAGACAGCTGTTGAAGTTACCAAGTTACTCACAGTGCAAAAGGAAACTCAAACCAAATGCAAAAGAGACAGCCACCCCCGAGGCAAGTGAAAATCGAAGAGGGCAAATCCATGAGCAAGCAAATGGTCTAATTGGTACTGGCCACTCTGACTTAGAGAACACTGGTCCACACATCTGTGGGCAGTTCCAGCACCATTTTCTCTGGCTTCTTTTGTACTTGCTGGCATAGACATACTCAGGCAAACAGCAAGGGCTTCTTTTGGATGCAGAAACAGTTGTTCCTGAGAAAGCATAATGCCACTCAGATAAGGTGCATTTCATAAACGCAGTTTCGTTGTTCAGTATCAGATACCTCATATCGTTGCTTCTCAAACAGGAGCAAAACCGCGTTAAACAAAACAACAGCTCTCGGTACCTCTTTAGCTATTATCACCCTCAAACCTCACAAACCTGCTCACCCACATTTCCTTTAACAGTAATGCAGAGGACGATGCAAGGAACTGTATTTCTATCACTTGCTTTTTCCCACTGCTGTCGAAAGATCTCCCTTCACAGCATCACGATTTATTTCTTGCTGGGGACAGGGTACATCCTAACGGATAGGATACAGTGCCCGGCGGCCACCTCCCTCCCGGCAGGCAGCAGAGGCAACGTGATTTCACCAGGCTGCCGGTGTCACTGGGTGCAGACAGCCTGCTTGCCATTTCTCCATGTTCGGTGCTACACTGACATCTTGTGGCCCTTAACCCTGACGAGACAGTAAACAAGGCTGCAGATTTCCAAATGTTTAAGCAAGGATTCATTAAAAGAAAGTTTGGGAAGGCAGCACTGCTTTTCCTCTTGCTTTCTTCCTGTTTGGATGCACATTGCAGAGCTTCCCGTGTCCCTTATCAGTGACAATCTTCCACGTTAAATGACTGAGCACCAGTCCAGCCAAGCGCAGCACCAAGTGCTTGTGGAGACAACCCAGCGTTGCAGCCCCGTGCAGAAACGGGCTGCTGCTCTGTTTGGGGAGAAAGCAAACACCCATTGTGTGGTGTTGGCAGGTGCTGCAGTTGAACTCATAAATGTGACTTTCAAAATTTCCGTGACTGTGTCTATTGCTGCTGTCAGGCAGGAATTTACCCAAAGAAAACATGGATACCACGTACTATTTCACTGCCACAGTTGCTGCTCATACTAAGAGTAGTAGCAAAAAAAAAACCTGTTTGGGAACAATGCCACAAGTAATATCCATAGGTTAAACCTATATGAGATGATGTCACGTGCCCATGAAGACAAGAGTCTGTCACACTGGTGGAGTACACACAAACAAAATGAGACTTTTCCTGGTCCTTTAATCTATATAAGCACTGGAAGAGTAAAAAATGAGTAACAGTGCCACAACAGGTATAAACTCCATAACCCTCAGGTAAGTTTTACTACAGCTACAAACTGAAGTATAAAATGAAAAGCAGTATGGGTACTAGCGCAAATAAAAAGGATCGGAGTATTGGAAAATATAAAGGCTCACATTTCTCCCCAATGTCACCCCTCTAAGCACTCAGCCTTCTCATCTAAGCTAGGCCCTGAAGCTGGCTCTGCACGGAAGAAACAGATTCCTTTGCAGGATGATAGAAATTTTTCATTAGGTACATTGAGCTTTGGAAGCATATATCTTTCTCTTCAGTGCTTTCTGAGTTCTCTAACTAGATAGATTTAAAGCTATGAGCTAAAATGTTTTGGATAAGCATCTAGAATTAAGGCTTCGCACCTTAATTGTAAACAAAATCACAGCTTAAAATCACAGCTTTAAAAAAGTATACAGAAGAGAGTGGAGGAGAGAGCAGACATGCATACCCAAATAGCTAAATTCAGTTTTATCAATTTCACATTCCTATGATTATGCCAGATAAAGTTTGATTTCTTATCAAATTATGGTTGCATGCCACTAGACAGATTATAGCAGGCGCAGTGTGAAGATATGATAAGAATCATGGGTCCTAAAAGAGCTTCTCTATATGGAAAACGAAGAACGATCTCCCCAGAGAACCCAACCTAAGAGATTCAACTTCTTTTCCTTAAATAACGTCAGAAGAAACCAAAATATTTCAAACATTCAGCATTGGGCCCAGTGCTGTCACCAGCACAAGAGATACTGCAGGGGGGCATCTTCCCCTCCCTGGGATGTCACTGGCTGTTTGAGGATTTGCATTTCTGTCTGAGAAAAGTAGAGACCCAGGAGCGGGAAAGCAGGAGAAGCCAAAGAGGGATAAGGCTGACTTGGCTCAGATTCAGAGCAAGCCCAAGACAGCAACAGGAGATTGGCTTGTCTAGCCTGGTCCCCTTGCTACTGTAGACAATGTATCAAATAATCTCCCACCGTAAACCTGTCAAGTTCCTCCTTAAAAGTCATTACATTTTGTCTCTACTGTGTCAGACTTTCATTCCTCTAAGGATCTGAACTTACTTCTCCCTTACAGGCTACATTTAACTCATAGTCACTGTATCTGCTCTTGGCTTTTGTGCCAACACACTCCTTTTACCTGCCCTGTGCTTGTCTCTTCCTGATGTATTTATAGACAGCCACCATCCTGTCTCTCAGCCTTCATTAAGCTCAAGTGAACAGACAAAGCCTTCCTAATCTCTTCTCATCGGGGCTGTCAACTCGGTGCCAGAGATGCTGTATCTGTGGGCATTCGGGCTCCCTTGTTGCATGTGGGTAGTGGGAATTGCGGGCAGGATCCCAGACATGCTCATAATTGCTCTGCACAGTGCCAGTAACAAACACTCTGCTGCCTGGGCTTGTCCCAAGGCAAGGAAGACATTGCTCACCCTCTCCAAGGGCAAAAGCCAGCTGGCACACGGTCCTGACTGAGTGGTATACTGCAGTGACATTGCAAAACTGAGAATATGCCGGATGAGAGTGTTTGTGTTTGAGTCAAATATCCTAGAAAGCATAAAATGAAAAAAGCTGGTGTACTAATGCCACCTACCTGGTTGGAAACTGGCTGAGAGATCAGAAATGTAGGCAGTAGCAAATCATCATACAGTATATTAAGAGGAGCATCAAGGACTGTATGCACAAAGTTATTTATAGCTATGCATTGGGCTTATAGCCATTGCAGAAGTGGAACAATCTTCATTTGAATGTTTTAAAACAAGTCAGTTAAAGATTAATTATATTTAAGAGGTGACTTTTGGGAAAAATCTTTCCTTGGCAGGCATATGAAGTCAGTTATCCAGAGCAGCTTTTCCACCTTTGATGACTACGGTAAGCAGCCAAAAATAAGGGAAGGAAAATAAACATGAGTAGATCAGAGCATTTTTGCAGGTGGGGTTGGAACCACTTCCTCGCTGATAATGCTGGGAAAATAACTCTGCCTTGCTTCTTCCCCATCACTTGTTCCACGAGGTCAGCAGTTTTGGGGGAGCTAAAATACAAATTAATTTACTAAGCAACTGAGCATGTAAAAAAAATTGGCACCCAGATGCACTGACAAATCCACTGTCATGCTCTGCTCCTTTTGAATTACTCAGCAAACTGATGAACTTCTGCAGGCTATAACCTTGACACAGAGAGAAGTTTCAAGCAACTTCATAGGACAAGAAAGCTGACTTTCCATTGACACTGGATGAAGAAGGAGGTATAAGGAGAGTGCAAGCCCACTGCTTATCCCAAGCTGGATGCTGTGGAAGGGCTGTGGCCAGCTGGTACGGATTAGAATAAGCACTGTTCTTGTTAGGTGGAGACGTAATTGAAAGAATGGGAGACGTGTATCTCACTCTGACGGAGCTGTCCACTTCTCTTTTGCACTCCAGAAAATAGCAGAGCAATAAATTCGGTAGAGTGCATTAAAATGGCCCCAGTACTGGACTAATTAAAGAGGCTGTAGCAGGTGGCAGGACTAGTGGTGAACATTACAGACAGAAAATAACTGGGCTTGATTTGCAAACCTTATGTTTTCCGTATAGGGATTTAACAGTCATTCTGTTCTCTGAATTGCTGCTGGACTGACATAGGCAGAGATGCTGCTGTCTTACACCCCATGAATCAGCACGGCAGCTAAGCCCGCTCCGTGTGCCCAGCCTGCAGGACAGGCTGGAAGCGCTGGCACACCTCCAGCACAGCAGGGACTCTGTAACATAATACTTGTCCCTGAGCCCAGTACTGGCAGAGGCACCACCGTCTCACCCATCCTCTTTATATAAGGCAAGATGTAAAAACTGAGATCAAAACAAGGGCAAATGCAAAATCCCAGGCTCCCAAGGAAAAACACAGTGATGCTGCAGCCATTAGATCTGCAGAGGCAAAGACAAGCACTTCATTAGGAGGGAACAACTCCCAGCATAGGCCACTGTCAGAAGCAGATGAGGTGAAATGGGATTCTGGGGCTTGGATGTTTTGCAGCTTTGTGATTGTCAGAAGAGTCAGACTAGAAAGGAACTCACAGCATGGGAATGCTTCAATTCGCAGGGCCACCAGCACCATCAGACATGCTGCTGCTTGTGAACTGCCCCCCAGCATTAGAATAATGAAAAAAAAAAAAGGTGTCCTGGAACGATTTCACCTGTTATGTATCTCTAATTGCAATAGTTTTGGTGTGCTCTGTGCCTGTTCAGAATCAACTCTGAACGGTCTATTTTATCTCCCTCCTCTTTATTTCATTTATTTATTTTAATTTTCCCTGTACATTCTCTTACAGTAGTTTTATTTTTGTGTTCACACTGCTTGTTTAATTTAACAGATGGAAACTTCCACAGAACTTTTTGGTAATGTATCTGTACCATTCCAAACGCATATTGTTTTGCACTATACAAGTATGTCCCTGCAGGAAGTGAACCATAAGCCTATTCTTATTTATGCTATGATACCCTCAGTGCAATATAACCCCTCTAACCAGCAGAAACTCAAATTCTGAAATCCATATGGAGGCTCTGACTGCAAAGGAATATCAGCCTTCTCCAATCTCAAAGTTTCAGGACATCCGAAAGCTGACTCCAGGCTGCCAGCATGGGGCTAATGGTCTCAAGTTGCACCAGGGGATGGACAGTGTGGATATAAAGAAAAAATTCTTCTCAGAAAGAGTGGTGAGGCCTTGGGACAGACTGCCCAAGGAGGTGGTGGAGTCACTGTCCCTGAAGGCTTTCAAGAAAAGGGAAGTTTTAGTAATTAGGGACATTGTTTGTGGGCATGTTGGTGATGGATTGACAGTTGGATTAGATGGTCTTAGTGGTCTTTTCTGACCTTCATGATTCTGTGATTTCCAACTTCCAGAAATGTTAAGCGATGGTGAAGCATGCACAGTCACCTCTCAACAGCAGCAGCACCTCAACAAGTTGCTGTTTATAAGATGATATAACTAAGAGGAATGCTATTTGCCAGCACTGCTTCCTGGACAACCAACTAAATTATGGTTTAATTCTACCTGAAACTGCAAAAAGAGGGCAATGGACTGATCCATACTGAGTTAACTGTTACTCTTCATTCTAAAATAATTTTAACCAGGAAGAGAAAACTGAGTAGATTATAGATGTCATCACAGAGATGACGAGGATTTAGTAGATCAAGCTCTATTGATTTCTTCTACAGTCATTTTGTAATCAGCAAATAAGGCAGTCAATGCCCAAAGCACCCTCTGCATAGCTCTTTCCCAGTTTTTGAAGGAGATTTCAAAATTTATAGCCTGGGCAATCCATATCAGTTCCTGGAAATAGGCGACTGCTGCCCAGATCCACTGACCCTGATATTTCAAAGACCAGACATAGCTTCAACATCCTTTAAGCATTTTAAGCAGACAGAAGTACCAAAGAACTCGTTTATGGAGGAAATTCTACTCAAAAGAGAAATATTACCTTTTTTTTGTTGTTGTTTATTAAAATGCACATTTCCATTTTGTTTTTTAAATATTTTCCTCATATTTATTTTTTAAGTAGGCAGGCTTTTCCCAACAGAAGAAGTCTCCTACTGACCCTGCTGTGTGGCTCCTTTAACACAGGGACAAGCAGGCATCAGCTCAAGATATTCAGACAGCAGCTGCATTGATATCCAAATCTGTGCTAAGGACCAGAAACTCCCTGGAAGTTAGCAGAATGAAATAAATGCTTTAGAACAGAATTCAACTGACTTTCATACATATACCCCAGGAAAAGGAGCTCACACCCTGGAAGTTCTTTCTTTCTGGTGACTCAAATCAGCCACTGATGTCTGTGTTTGGCCACCACAATCCTGCCCCAGTGGCAATAATCAAAAGCCAGTGTGGAGGTGAAAGAGGAGGACTTGAGGAACGCCAGAGGGGATCTTAACACAAAAAGACAGCTCCTAGCTTCAAAAAACTGCAGTGGATGAGAAGATAACAGCTTCAAGAGAAGCTTCAATATTGCCTAAATCTCACACAGCACTTCACTCTCTTGTGGATCTTAAAAAATATTACACGAGGGAGACAGGTTTTCCAATCCAGAATAAGCATAGTATTTCCATGCTAAAATGAACTCCCCTAGCACTGACTGTTCAGTGATTCACTCTAGCGTACTTTACCCCCCCACTGTTTGCACCTAATGTTGGTTATCAGCAATGGGATATGTGTAGTGTGGGCAGCTTGCTTCTAAACGTAGGGTTTTTTTGGCTCAAAATGTCTTAACCAGAGCACCAAATTATTTCTAAAAGAAAATGAATAAGTAACAAAAGGTCATTCTAGTGCTTTATGGACTTTTAGACCTGTTCCTAGAAGACCCACAAAGAAAATCAACTTGTAATAATCCATTTCATTGTTGCTCATCTCATTAATTTCATGATAATTAAGACAAAACTAAATCATTCAAACAAGAATTACATCTCATGTGACTGTATCTCTACTAACTGAAAGTGCAGTTATCTTTTCTCCTTGAGATCTGCCTCAATCTTCTTGCAGCTTGGGGTCAGTGAATGGATGCAGAGCAAATTCAGGGCTGTGGCTCATTAGCCCTATCTAAAATATACACACTACTTTACGCTTCTATAGAGCAGGTTACAAAAAAAACCAACTCCCTTGAGTGACCAGCTTGAGAACAATTTGAGGCAAAAATTTAAGTATGTCCATAAATGTTTGAATGAATCAATGCATTTATTTCTATCTTCTCAGAGCTGGAGTGCAGCCATCACCTTCCAAATCTAAAAATAGTGTCAGCAGGCAGTCCAGGTAACTACAAACCACCTTCTTCAGCTTTACTTAATACCTCCTAAGTGAAGATCAACTCATTCTTCTGTGGTTTTACAGAAAATTAGTGGAATTACACCAGCACTGACAAGGTAAAAACCTAAGAAGATTATGTTCAATTAGGTATTCTTAGTTTGAAAAAAGCCACTTGGAGGACCTGATCTCTAGCACTCCTTACTCCTAGACTTTCAAAGGCATGAATAAAACTCTTCCTTTTCACAGACCACAAAACTCTACATGTTGTATTTCAGGATAAGTTACATTTCCCCGCTTTAAAGCAGTGTTGTATCAAGAAATTCTGTGTGTTTGATTACACTCAGGGTCAAAGAGAAATGTAAAAACTGTCAGCATACAAATAAAAATCCCCTAACTTTGCTTCTCCATTGCCATCACCAAGGGCAGGTCTGCACACTCGGCCAGAGAGATAATTGAATAACATGGGTGACAGAGCACAGCCCTGCTGAGTTCTCAAGCCAACCTTGAACTCTTCCACCGGCCCAACATGTACAAAGCCTCTTGAATAAGTCTCAAAAGAATAAAGTCAGAGTCATCAGATCAACTTTCAGCCATCTTTCTCACATATTATGCACAAAGATTTACTCACCTGAATTAAAAACTGCACTAAAATTAGCCCCAAACAATACCAGTCTGAAGTCAATACTGCTGTCAAGCTTGTAGCATCTGACATGCAATGTCACCTGATGCTGGGACACATGCCATACTGAGTGCATATGAACTACATTAATATCCTACAATAGATGGATTCATGAGGCGATACGTTTCCCTGTGATCCAGTTCTCCTACTTGCTTTCTATTGCTCTAACATTGTTATGGGACTACAGAGTAAACATCATTATATTTTCACTCACTTTACAGTGCCAAAATGGTGATGATTATATACGTACCTATTATCTACTCATTTGTTAAGCAATGTTAGATACAAGGTAATCCATCATCCAGAAAGAAATCAGAAGCTAGCTGCTTTCCCATTGCTGTGCCCGCTGAGGCACTTTGCAGTATCTGTTTCACACGTGGAGCAGGCATTTCTGAGACACTCTCTGTAGTGGTTAACTTCAACAACCAAAGGGTTTGATTCCTTTCAGGAAACAGAGCATGTAACGTAACACAATGTATTCCCATTTTTTAAGAGGGAACTGCACTATTTCTGACTGCCAGCCCGCTCAAGGTGCACAGGATTGTCTGCTGTCATTTGTTTTTGCTTGGGTTCTTCTCAGGACAGGGTGAGTGCAAGGACTGGTAACCACGAAGGGCAAAGCTTTGCCATTTTTTGAAGCATAACAGACAGAGTTCAAAAGGCAAGAGGCGCATCAAGATACCCAGACATAATCTGTGTATGCTTCTTGAAAGCAAAGGTTGTAATTAAAGCTGGCATTTTTGAGCAGCCTGCTAGTGCTGGCCATCTTGATAACAAGCAAAGAGGACATGCTTTGTGACACAGACACACAATCTGTGGGGAAGAGACGGTGCCCGTCCTGTAGGAAGCAGCAGAATAGACATGCGTATCCAACCTGGCCTAGAGGGAACACAGCTAAAAGATTTTAAAAAATATATCTTTATGTAGCCAAAGCAAAGAGAAACATGAAATGCAGCAAGGGGAGCAAGATCACTGTATTATTTTCTCACAGGCTTTCCTCATTATTTCTCCCTTCTTCCATTTCCTTCTGAGATGGCAGAAGGAAAAATGAATTTCTGTTTTTAGTTCTGAAAGTGTGTACTTGAATTGCAAGTTAACAAAAGAATGTTGGACTGCAGCATTCAAACAGAACATCTGGATGGGAAATACAAAATAACTCGGCTGTCCAAAAGCATGTAATAATGAATTAGTAATACACATCTAATTTTTATACAGGTCCCCTTAGCAGGGGTTTGGAGGTCCAAATACAGGCAGGCTGAAATACAGGGAAACTCCTACCAGACCAAATGACTGCTGGAGCATTCTTTTGGAGGGCTGTAACACACTGTGACAGGCTTCATGGCCACCTCTCAGTAATGCCAACCTTCACATGCAAATAGAGTAAAGGCAGGGCAAGGCAAAGAGAATTCTGCTCAGAATATTAGGAAATATTACCAAGGCCACTTAACTAATTCATGTTACTGTATGGATATGAGGACACAACAGAACACCATAGCACAGAGCATTTGCTTGGAAAAGGGATGATACTGTAAAGATAAGCATTTATATCTGCAACAAGATCTCTGAATTGTTATTACAAGTCAGGAATGAGGGATCAGGAGGCAAACCAAGGCAGAGATGAAAAGCGTGGACTGTCCAAGGTACATTTCATTAAAGGGAATCAGGTCCCTCCTTAAGAACTCTCTGAAAAATTGTTCTTGCACCACATGTTGCAGGTGCCAGATGAGACACCTAAAGAGAGTTGCAATAGAGGAAAAAAGAAGACATGTAGTGTTGAAAGGGGAATACATTATACCTAGGAATGATAGACAGAAGCAAAAAACAGAAGCGTGGATAAGGAAATAAACAAAACAGTATTCAAATCTTAATATAAATAATTCTCCTGTAATGTGCCATGTACTTCTTAACAAGAAATTGGTTAAGCCCAGTGAGCAGAGATGCTTGGACCGCTGATGTAGCAGAGCAAGGCTTGGGGTGATGGCAGCACTGCAGCCAGGTCCCACAGAGTGTGGCAGGGCCCAGACCCACAGGCAGACCTTGGCCCCCTGCACAGTACACTGCTGGTTGTGGCAAGAAAAAGGCAAAGAGGGACAGAGACTCTGGACAGACAGCTGCAAAGGTGTTAGTGTGGGCTCCCAAATATGGTTATACACCTGGATCTTATGCTCTCAAAGGGTTGCTTTTCCTTTATTTATTTATTTATTGTTGCTAATGATTTCCTCATTTCCCTGGAATGCCACAACCCTGAGACACAAGCCCACATGTGAAACAACAGAGAATCACATGCCAGAAGATGCCTTCAGTAACAGCACTCATATTCATTCCCCCACCCAAAGCAGCACTGCTCTCCGGGCCCGTTTGCAATCTCATTCTTAAAACCTCAGCCCCTGCCACACCTTGCTGACATACAGTTTATTTTACTATTATGTCTTTCAACAATTTTTCTGACAGAGCATCTTCCTGTTCACCACAATAAATCTTGATGCACTAATTTATCTTCCCCAGTGCTGTTTATTCCCTCAAATATTTGCAAAACATAGGCAAATCATTGTCTGGCCCTATCATTTTCAGCCTTTCCACACACGAGACAGTTCTCCCCCCTTCTCATTTTCTTTTTCATCCTGCCACTTAATTTCTCGGACCTCTCCTTTCCCTTCATGAATTTTCTCACACACCTCTGTGAGGTAAGCACCGCTCAGCAGCCTCCCTCGCAGAGCACAGTGTGGAACAGGAGGACTCCATATTCCCAACCACATACAAGCTGCAGGAGCACAGCTAGTACCTTGCTTTCTCTTTCCAGATTCCCTTTGCTGGGATTTGGGGGGAGTTGTGGCTTTTTTCCTGACTTTTGCAGAACAAAGGCATTACTTTTAGTTGAGCCGAAGGTAACAGTTTTTTTCTGTGTGACTGTGGTGTACCCACTGCTGCAGTGATTTTCCATTTCATTCATATGCTCCATGGGTTCCCTCCTAGTGCTGCAAGAAAATAAAATACATCTGTATTGATGGATACAGATATATCTAGAGTTCTGAAAGACTTGGATGTCACAGGCATATATAAGATTACATTCATCCCAATTTATCCGAGCGGCGGTTACACATGCGTAGTAAGGAACTCCATTATCCTGTCCTTAATTTACTCTCGAGGGGTTCATCTTTCACAGAATCCATATCAGAGCCCCCTTTCTCATTTCTTTCAGCAGGAGAGGGGAGAGGTCTCTATCTGATCTGATAATGGAGCTATTTGGCTCAACCTAGCCATTAATCCAACTGACAGCTTTCCTATGAAAAGGCAGAATTTCCGTCCGGCATTCCAATTTATTTCATCATCTGCACTTTCCTTCTCACATCTCTGGTGTGTGGTAATAATGAGAGCTGTCTGGGAAAATGTATAAATATGGCACATTTATATAAATACAGGTAAAGCAGGTGGCAGGGTTCTGACAGGAAGGGAATTCTGCCTCATAAGTGTTTTCAACTCAGGTGTTCACATGACTCATGAAAACCTGCATCCAGCACCATCCTTCTGAAAATATGCTGACACAAAATGCCACATTTGCCCATTAGTTTTGCTCTTGCTTTTGTCGTGTGAGTCTTTTACCTAGCTGTGTGTTTTTGTTTTAACATCAGTCCCTATCACAGCAGCTCTCTCATCTAGGCATGTTCTCAATGAAAATACTGCACTGTAATTTTGAAGGGAGATTTCCTTCTTTTGCTGAGACTCCAGGTATCAGAGAACAGATCTGCAAAGGAGACAAGCGTGCTATAGAGATGTCGGGCTCTGTCTTCTGCTCTGCAATTACTCAGCTGACAGGGCTTGACAAAGCGTAGGGTTAGAGAAGCAGAAACCTCTGTGGAGAATGGGTTTTCTTGTTTTGTTGTTGGATGTTTTGTTTTTTAGTAGAAAAGCCGAGTGAATAAGGAGGCTGACACAACAGTGCTCTATTCAGGACTGATAATGTCAGTGAAGCAGTTTCAGTTAAAAGTTAATTAAAAATGTGAAGATTGTTAAACTTTTTGCCAAAATGTGTTTTAAAATAAAACAGTGATTTTAAATAAAAGTAACGTTTTCAACTACAAAATTCATTTCAAAGCTTTTGAAGTGAAAAAAAAAAACGTCTTTCAGGTCAAAATGGCATCTCATTTTTCCTGCTCTCCAAGCTTTTTACCAATGGCACTTCAAAAAGATTTCAAATGAGGTCAGGAAATGAGAGGAAAAACAGAGTTTTGCCTGTGCTGACATGCTGAACAAAAGACAGTCCAGAGTTGGTACTTTTCTTACTGAGGTACTCTTCAGCTCCAAAATCACTTGAAAAATAATTCCTCAGTAAGTAGTCAGAACACTTGCATTTTCATCAAGCTATTTCAATTGCTTAATTGATGTATGTGTAAATGGAAAATGTGTCTGTCATGCTTACCCTCCAGGTTTTTGGGAATTCACTAATCCACATCTTCCTGTAACTCCAGACTAAGATCTCACTATGCAGTAGATGGAGATGCTCGGAGGAAACACTTTTACCATTCCCCACACTCACTGCAGCTGCCAAATGATCTCTTGGCATTAGTGCAAGCAAGAGGACCGGACTGGCCTTCAACCTATTTTGGTATCTGCGGTCTGCACAGAATGACACACTTGGAGTTAGGAGATTTGTACAAATTGGAGCAGCAGAGGTGGAGAGGATTTGAAACTCCCCCAGGGACCTGCTAGAAGGATTCTGGCTTCCTCATTAACAAGTCCCCATTTTTGTCTTCACGAAAATAAGATTCAAGGCAGACTCACCATAAGGAAGGACACTGACCAAAGATACTTTGAGCAACCTCAGTGGCCATAGCCTGAAAGCTCAATGAAACCACCTTCTACCTCTGGCCAAAGCATCTTGTCAGCCACCAGCGCATTTCCACCTCTGCTGTCCATGCAGCTTCCTGGAGGGGAAGACGCTCACGGTATAAACACAGAAATAAAAATGCAAATGTGAATCGTAATGCTTTCCAAATAACCTGAGCATGCCGCCAGTTCTAACTTCAGTTTTCTCATTTTTCACTTTCCAAGTATTGTGGGAGGGACCAAAATATGAGGCATTCTTTTCTGGCTGCTCTCAGTTTCTCAACAAAGAAGCTACCATCGATTCCTTTCTCCCTTTCTCCCTTTCTCCCTTCCCTTTCCTCTTCCCTTTCCTCTTCCCTTTCCTCTTCCCTTTCC
>JAPSGF010000046.1:3626466-3647389 GCA_035772895.1 Perdix hodgsoniae | reverse complement strand
TCTTTTCTATCCTCAGCAGCAACAAAGCTGCTCTGCTCACCAGCATTCTCTGAGCTGATAGTCTCTGGAGTCCTGCTGTAACTGAACTACCCTGAAAGCCTACCACACCATTTAGATTGCTTCCTAAGCAGATCTTGAAACCACTGCTGGTCATGAAATGTGGGTGGGCTTCTGTTTGGTAAGACAGACTATATACTGATTTATTAGCAAATTCAGAAAGGAAAACATTTCAGAATATGAAAAATAAAACACATTTTCTATGATGTTTCTTTCCTGGACCTAGGTTTTCAGTAATAGTCCAAGAAAATTCTGTTCCCTTTCAGGTTCATCCGACTATCTTTTATATAATATCTCTTCAGGACTCCTTAATTAGGAAAGATAAGAACTGATGATGTGCAAAAGGAGAGCTGTATGTCTAGTTGTTTCTACAAACATGTAGTTTAAATGTGTTCCAGTCCAAAAACAGCTCACAGAAAATCTTGGTAGTACAAAAATGTAGCAATAAAAGTTTACATGTCCCGGATACATTTTAAAATGCTTTAAAAATTTCCCTGAAGTAAATTATTTTATTTCCATAGAGCAGCACTGAAAGAGGAAGGGGAAAAAAAGAAAACAATTGAATTAAACGTTCCAAGGAGTTTTCAGGATGAATTCTTAGCTAGCTCTATGATTTCCTACTGGTAACCCAATCCTCTGGCTGATCAAGTTTCTTTGGGTACACGTGCTTACTTTCATGTAAAATCTGTTTAAAACAAATGAGGAAGGTTTGCCTTAGCTTATTGATTGATTTATTTATCCCAGCTTGAAATGCACCTTGCAGTCCCTGAACACTTCTCAGTTGTTCAGCTGAGCATTAAGACCCTAAACACCCTGCTCAGCAGAATAGATCCCCACTATGTGACCAGCAGCACCACTGGCGCAGGCAAAGCAATGAGATGGAGATATCTAAAAAAGCTTCTGTCAGGCAATGCCAGCTCATTGTGTTCTTTATTTATATATGAAGCTTAAATTATTGATCACTGCTCCTTCCTGCATTGAAAGTTGAAATCAAATCCGGTGCCTGACTGACCATTTAAATCTTCCAATCAACCCTTCTCCAATCAAAGCCTTCTCTAAATACTGTTTTCTGTACTTTGGAGCTTTGTTTATGAAAATTTACAACAACACTTTCTGTTTCATTGGGGGTGAAAAAAAGATCAACGCTTATCAGTGTTCAGCTATTTACTGATCAAATGCACATTACATCATGCTAATCCCTACCATATGGGCAGAGACTGAAAACCCAGAATTCCTCAAAGTCCTTGGCATAGTAATGCTAAGTAGTTTGTGTTGCTTGTGATTATTCACGTGTATGATAGGCAACATATGTGCTTTGCTAGGCATTCCATTAGAATTGCTTTTTCCTCAGTCTTTCAAAACCTAAATGAGCAACAGAAATGTTGGTAAATGTGATCTGTAGCACGAGCTGTTTTATAAAATATGCTGCCTCTTATTGGCTGATGCAGTGAAAGTTTCATCCCATCTTCGATTTAAGGCATTGGAACCACTCAGCTACTCTGTCTGAACTCAAGTTATAAGGTACTGGTCACAACAAAGAGAGAAATAGATGGGCTGAAGTTTTAATACTAGCTTTATGACTGCTTGGTGGTCTGAGCAGAGCCCACACCCTTCCCAGCAGTTGTGGCTGAGCCTGTTCAAGCGCTCAAAAAGAAGAAGCTGTACCCTTTTCTTCCAAGTCTGATAGGAGGGACATTGTCAGGGCAGTACAGGATTTGCTTCTGTGACCACCACTGTGAGCCCACGTTTCACAGCAGACTGAACAGAGTCATGGCATCCTTTGCAACCTAAAGCTGCAGCAAGCAACACATTCTTGTTCAGAGAGCAATATAGGCAAGAATATTGAACACAAAGCAGGGATGAAGGCTTCAGTGAGCTGTCTAATGGGTAAAGACAACACATGCAAATAGCTGTGAAGTATAGCAGACAAGCAGCTACAAAACTGAAGCAGAGAAAACTGCTCTGCTTGCATTAATCTAAGTAACTGCTTCTGCAGGTTTCAAGTAAAAGCCATCATCCATCTGTAGTGGGCACGCTGCCTACCAGCACCATTAACTGCTCTCATACTCCCCTATCCACTCTATACTGTGAGGGAACAAAACTGAACAAAGAGCCTTCTATATGAATCCTTAAATCTTAACAAGACAAATATTTTAAAAAGTCTTAAAGTCTTCAAAAATGGAAGTCCAAATGTAAACAGAAGAGTAACACATTCAAAGCCCATGGATGTTTAATAATTGCTTACAAAAAACACTTCTGCCATTTGACATAATTATCACTTTATTTTAAGACTTTGTTCACCAGGCATCAATACCTTGAAACAAAAATGCTTGCTTACTCTAAAGTACTTCACTAATACCTAAGATCACACGCCCTCATGCAAGTGGGTTGTAGGATTAGCAGCAGGCATAGTCACAGTCTCTAACAGGCTTTATCTTCAACCACTGATGGATGTTCCTGGAGATACTCAAGGCCCGGTTGGATGGAACCCTGGGCTACCTGATCTAGAGTCTGACCTACTGGTTGACAACCCTTCCCCTGCAGGGGGTTGGAACTAGATGATCTTTGAGGTCCCTTCCAACCCAAGCCATTGTGTGATTCTATGATTACAGAACAGAAACCAAGAAAGCACATTGATGAAGGCTGCATACAAGATTGTACCAACACAGAAACTGTGATTCCTCCCATGCCATCCATAACTCGACTAAGGTAGAAGATTGTGGAGCACATGGCACATACAGTTTTCCTTCCTGGATCTTACAGCACTAAATCCATGTGCAACAGAGAAGCTGCAGCGACCAATATTGTAACTATCTGCAAGCCTTGTAAAATACACAACCTAGAAGTGGGTTGGTTTTTTCATGTGGAAATTCTTTTTTCTTCTTGTAAACATTTTCCTTCAAAAATCACAACCACCTCAAGGAGCTTTCTAATAGTTCTCACAGCTTTGAGCTGCTACATTTCACTCCTTTTACCTCCCCCTTCACAGCACCTCCCTCTTCCATATCACACATCATCAAATTTACAGAGCAGAAATCACTTAAGGCATCAAAACTATCGCGAAAGGTAAACAGGAGCTGAAAATCAAGTTCCATGCTCTGCCTGCCTTCTGAGATTCCTGACATGCCCTGGTCTGCACTTTGTCGTACCAAAGCAGCACAATTAAAAAGTTAGTTATATGGCACAAAGAACAAATGAAGCAACAGAAAGAGAGGCCAAAAAAGCTGCTTTCTCTTCCTACTGGTCACGTTTATCATACAGATTTTTGGAAAAGTTTCCTAGGTCTAACAGCAATCACAGCCATCTAGACAGCACCTAATGCATGAATTATGTGTTGGTGTCACACCAAGCTTGCTGACTTCTGAAGGCCATTTTACAGCTTGCATGTATATCTGACATTAGGGAAAGAGAGACTACATCATCCCAGATATATTACACCCTCTGTGTATGCAGCTGCTTTCTGGATTGACTTCCATGATAAGCTTGTCACTTCTGGAGAAAATTTATGGGAACCCGAATTGTCATTTCACTAATTCATTCTTTCCCAGTCACTTTGTCCTCCCACTTCCAGTCTGCTTTGGAGATCAAGACACATCCATCGATTTCATAAAAACAGAAGCACATGTGAAGTGCCTGGCTGAACAAGGTCCATGGCATCCCACTATTTTGGGCTTTTCCATTTCAGTAGAAAGAAAAATAAAATAAAAGCTCATGAGAGAAAGACTGAGACTTGTAAACTTCTGAAATAAAAGTCTGCTTTCAAAATGTCTGGACTGATCAAAAAGCACATTTGAAAATAGTAAGTCTTCCTGCCAAGGCACAGTTTGTTGTTACTTGGTTACCCCAGTATTGTATTTGTTCTTGCCTTTAAATATAAACATAATCCACTCTGTGCATAAAGATTTGTTTTCAGCCAGCTGGAAGCAGCCAAAAAGGTTCCTTACGACAAGGCCTTCTAAGTGAATTATATCTTCGACTCTAATGTAACCCTCATAATTCATAACCACGTATCAAATCTTTACAGAATGAGGGTGTATTTTTGCAGGGTTACAGATAATTTGAGCCCATTCTGGGCTTTGAATACATCAGAATATCCACTTCATTGTTTTTTTTTACTGGCTGAGACCCTATTGCTACCAGGGAAATGCATCAGCTTGCTCACTTCCAGCGCTGCTGCTGCCATCACTGGTAATTATCCAATACACCTGATTGATTTGGGGCTGTTTTTCTAACACCAAATAACATATAATTAGCTTTCTCTTTTTTTCCCTTCTCTCCACTGTCATTGCAGTGGATTTTTGCTGCTTTGTTTACAACACTGCTGTTGCTTCTGTGGCAAACAAAACAAAACAAAACAAAAACAAAACCAAACAAACAAACAAAACAGATATTCTGCCAAACCCCACTACTTTGTTCATGGCTTCCTGTCAGAAGGTGGAGGAAAGGAGCTGAGCCTTCTTCCCAATGGCAGAAGTCTCGGTGGCACCCAGTGCCAGCTGCAGCCACACTGATGTGGTAGCAGGATGGATAGCTGCAATGCTGCACGTTGGCCCCACTCCCATTTGGGGTGAGGACAAGCGAAGAGGCAGCCCAGGCTGTAGGGGCCCTGCCAAGCAACACAAAGCCCAGTCAGAAGGCCAGAGGAGAGCAGTGGCTTCATGGCAATGCTGCAGGGCAGTGCTGAGCTGACCCCAGGGTTGCTTCTCCAGGGGGAAGAGCTGCAGTGCTTCCTTTTGGCTGCTTCTAGCTTTCTCCCCTCTCCCACTGCCACATGCTAAGAACAGGGAAAGCAGAAAGCACTGGCTGCAAACAGCTGGCACAATACAGGATGTCCTGTCCTTCACTCTTCTCACTTTTTCTCCCCATGCCTTCCCTGAGTGTGAGTCCTGCTTTCATTTCAAGACAGTTACATTCACCAAACCTGTCACAGTCTACATCCCTCATGCAGAGGGAAGCAGAAGCTAAAGCAGAAGCTGCAGATGCTCATTTGATTAGTGCAATCTGTTGATGTTGTTACTTGCTATTTCACAAAAGAAAGAGAGAGAATGAAAGAGGGAGAAAGATGGTCACTGAGATAAGTAGTTTGAAAGTGCCTCACTCTGCTGAAGCTGTTTCTACTGAGCATGCCCAGCAAGGGAAGAGCAAATCACTCTGCAGACAGATGGGTTAGAGACTGTATTGCACTGTGCTCACGGCCACGTGCTGCAGGTGACTGCTCACTTTCATAGCCTGCCCTAACAGTGTCTGAATGCCTGGCCCATCAAAGCGTTCCAGTACCTCTATATCAAAGGCTAGAGGAACATTGCTCAGATTATGAGGGTGGTATAAAAGCCTTTTGCTAAATCAGTGAGCTTGCATTCTGAGAAGAGAGGAATTTGGATCCCTTTTGAACAAACCACAATTCCTTTGGCAGGTTTGTGCCACAGAGAACACTTCCCTGGGGATGCTTTGCTGTGCCATCAGACTCAGCCACCTACTCTTCCCGGGGATGCCAGCACAGTGCTTGCAGAGACATTTCCAAAGGCTGCTTGCACCCAAAATGCAGTTGTGTGCTGCAGGAGCAGCAAGCCAGGCTGCCAGTTGCTTTGGGGTATGGATACTGCATGCACTGGAGAGAGACATCTAGTCAGCATAGGAGACTGATTTCCAGTTGTCTAGACAGACAGTAAATCTGGATTTGCAGGCTGCAGTAGGTCTGCCTCTCAAAAGATGGTTTAACTGTGATCTGGGTTTCTGGTCACTGCCTCTAGGACGAGGACAATAAATTATAAGATTCTTTCCTTTCCTCTCGGTCACCTATGAAATGTGCAAGTGCTTCAGAAAGAAAAAAACATCTCATTACAAGGGGGAGCTTCTTGCTAGCTGCCACCTGAACGCTATATCCCTGCAGCTCCCTTCATCTTAGAGCAGAAATCGACATGTCAGCTGGGTGTGGCTGGGCTGGTACAGGGCACCGTGTGACAGGAGAGCTGGGGGCAGACAGAGACTGAGTGCTTTCCATCAAATTAAAATTTGATAATTTTTATGTTAAAGACCAGGGAACCTTAAGAAATGTAATTTCTTATTCAGACTATTTCAGCCCCTCCCTGAAAGGCCTGGTGCCTGTAACCAGGTAACTACGGGAAGGACAAGAACTGCTCCCTGGCCCTCTCCTAAGCCTATACACCATCATTATGAAGGCTCACAGCTCTTCTCTGTCTCAAAGCCAACTCTTCTTGTCAGCTGGGCATGCAAGGACAAGCTTCCCACCATGTCCAATTGGCATGATGAGCAGAAATATTCAGGCTGATAAGTGCAATTCCTGGCAAGCCAGAAAGCCCTTCAGCCTCTGCTGTGCAGCCAAAGCCCCAGTCCCGCGGAGCACAAGGGTCCAGGAGCTGTGGCAGCCAGCCAGGATGGGGCCATCCAGCCTGAGGGGTTCTGAGAGGTAGACACAGCCCCAGGGGTCTCCAGAGCAGGTGCCCCTCACGAGGGAAGGTAGGTTTTGAAGAAAAACACTATTCCTAAAAGCAAAACTGGAACCGATGAGACAGCACCACCACATGGATCCAGGTGACAGTGGCCACCTAGCCAACAGCTTCAAGGGTATTCAGCCTTAAAACGTTGCTGAACCTTGATGACTGTTGAAACCTGAACCCCTGGTAAAGGCTGTTCGACAGACACAGCCTTATCCTTTGGGAGGTGGGGCTAGCCATAGGATTACAAGCATTATCTGACAGCAAAACCAAGGAGACTGCAGCTCTATAAAAGTCTCATTAGGAACTTCAATATCTCATTTCTCCGGGCATCTCACTGCTGTGTTGTCCCACTGCCCTGATAGCCAGCAGCTTGGCTCTTGTAGTTTGGAAGCCTGATGCCTCAGAGGCTAGGATACTAATTAAACTGTTCACTGTTTCAAAACAAAGGTCTTCTTGAGACGAGAGAGATTCATCAAGGCTATCGGACAAACTGAGCATGCTAAGCACGTCTGAAAATGAGGTGGTTAACTCATTTCCTGATGCTGCCCCAGAGCAAGCCACCGGACAGCAAGCCGGGCCTCCACCTGCAGTGAATCAGCTTTTCCACACCATTGATTCTCTGATACCCTTTGCAAGCTTCACTATCCAAAGGTTTATTGTGTTTAAAGAAGAGCTTCTGCCACCATACACCATTGCAGCAGAAATGAACCTTCAAATCATGTTCACCCTGGGCCATGAAGATAGAAAAACATTTTCTCTGAAATTTGCCTAAATTGGCATGCTATTTTCCAACTGCTGTCCCCCATTTGAGTGGGGTTGGCAGATTTATGCATTCAATATGTAGTCAATTTTAGCTACTCCTACCTAATGATAAAGGAAAATGTTAATTCATAAATAACCTTGGGCTGTGGCAGGCCTGAGATGTATACATTACTTAGATCTGCATTCAGCTAGCTGAAAAATGACAGAGTGCCCCAGCAGTGCAACAAGGCAGAGCATAAAGCATTCAGCTGCACAAGATGGAGCATCCCAGCGGTGCTCTCCTCACAGGCCCCGGAGTGTTCCTGCCACAGCTGATGCTGGCTGTGTGAGCAGACAGCCCTGAGTCAGCAAACCCAAAGGTGAGGCAGAGCCTTCTGCCTCGCATGGTGCACACGGCTGCTGCGGTTAATAGCTTGGTTTTTCTGGGCTTGCCCTCCCTTGCAAAGGTAAATCCCGGAGCTGCAGGCCTGGGTTGCCTCCAAGTTTTGCTGTCAGGGATTTTCATGAAAAGAGCTGACACTGCAAATGGCTCAAGTAGAGATTTTCTTGAGACTCTAGAGACTTTTTATTGAAGTTGTTTATTTTGAGCAGAAAGCAGCTTTTTTTTTCTTTGAACTGGTTGGTCATTGCACTTCTGGACTGCTCAGTGAATCCACTGTGATGTCAGTGCCCGACAGAAGAGCCCCCAGACATTCCCTCATGCAGGCCAGTGGCACGTTTTTGAGCTGAGCAGCAGTGCCCCAGCTGTCCTGTGCTCAGTGCCCACATCACACACCTCTCACACTGCCTTTGGTATGTCATTGATCAGATAGCATCTCTCAGAGTACCAAACCTCCAGCTTCAGTACAGTAGTACAAACTGATACACTTGCTTACCAAAGCAACTTTGCTATTCTGGCTTCTTTATGAGTCCACCCCCATTCTCAGCCCCAGCTTGGCAGCGAGAATCTGAGAAAGGGGAAAGCTAACAAGAATTCTGCCTCTTTCCTCAGCCAGATTTAAACTAAGTCCTTGAAAGAGGCCTGGCAATTTCTAGAATCCATAACCTCTTCTGAAATACCTGCATTTAAACAAAGCTTTGCAAAACAAAGTCTGAATAAACTACTGCAAACTCTCCAACAACAACAAATGTACTTGTCAAATTATAAGTTGTAAATGTGAATACACTTGAATAATAAATATTCCTTAGCATTTATTTCCTCACTACTGTGTAAGTGCAATCCTCACTAACCACAGATTCCCTTCAGCAAACAATTACCAGTGAACTTTTGTAACTTTCATCCTGTAAGCTCTGCCACTGTGTGACCAAGGAGAGATCAGAGGTACTTGAATGCTAATGAGCAACAAATGCGATGTTCAATAGGCTGACAGGGATTCTACATTCACTCACTCTGCAATGAATACCAGAGCTGGTATTTACTGCACAGTCAAATCACCGGGAAGGAAATAGGAACATGGGATTCAGTGTACATTAATCTCTGGCATCAGCAGTTTGCATCTCTCTCTTCCTGGCTATAGAAGAGAACACATAGATCCAAAGCTTACATCCCAAACCAAAGATTAATGTTCTTGCTCCGGTATTTCTCTGATGTAATGCGGCCCTATCAGTACACCCAGCTTCTGTACAGAAGAGCTGAACCTGTGTTGACATGTACTCTCATCTCAGGATCACCCCAGTAGACAGATGAATAAATAAGTGAAAGCAAATCACTTGTCCCCAGGGTGCACAGTGGCGACAAACCTGTTCAGGCTGACAGCACTGTTAGAAGGGACAGCAATTAGTGTGAGGCCAGTTGTTTTTGCAAGCAGAGCCAATGATCCTGTGGTGCTTTGTATGGGCAGGCCACCACTGCAGCCCCAGCACGAGCCCAACAAAAAGAGACCACACAGTAAATGTGTAAAGCAAGGCACGTGTGAAATAGCTGAGATATACTGCCTTCTTTGTACCAAGCTTACTGCAAGAGCCAGACTCCCCAGCTGCAGGAACAACATTCAGCTGTGAAAATTTGGCTGGAAGTCTTCCAAGGCGTCTCTCGAAGGGTTACAGAAATACAGTGGGTACCTCAAATTCAAGTGGAAGGAAAATATTTAACAAAAATAACAAGGTCCTGCTCATGATTTCAGCTTAGATTTTAGTTAACAGTTGTCTTTCACCACAATTCAGATGTATTTTCTGACAGATGCTGTCAGCATTAAGATGATTTGCGCTGATGCCAGCATTTGGCCTGTGGGATGGATGAGCCATCCCACTCTGAGAGTAACTGAGAGTTATAAGTCCAACATGGGAAGAACTACTCTGCTTTCTGATTGGCATTTCACAAAATGGGAAAAAGGACAAAAGGCAGACCCACAGCACTTGACCAAGCTGTAAGCTTTCCGAATTTATCTTCTCTTTCACCTTGCCTGTCTGATTATGCTGACTTGAAATGCTGTAAACAATACTGTAAGCGAGCAAAATGTTGTTTGCTATTCATCTCTGGCAAACAAACATTATATATACCAGTGGAATCCAACTTTTTCACATTCAAATACTTCTTATACCAGCCACCTTTTAACGTGCTTTGATGAATTATTAACGCATTTGAGAAGATGGATCTTCTTCCAATAGCATCGATTTACCAGTAATGGCTTTTTAAAATATTGCCTCTTGTGAAGCTGACATGCAAAGAATTTGCTTAAATTGCAGAAAGGCGGCCAGGCAACGTGACCTGTGCTCCTACCAGAGCAGAAATTCCATTGTTTAGTGTCTTTCTGACATCTGCATTTACTAATTGATAAAGACTAGAGACCACACCAAAGCACTTGTCTCTCCCCAGTTCGCCTAGCACCTAATAAATGTAGCCAGGATTCCATCCCTTCATTACAGAGTCAATTGAGGGGAAAATAGGTTTGCTCACTGGGTCAGAATATCCCCAGAGAATCTGAGGTGGCATTTGCATCTCCTTAAAGACTGAGTCCTTGCTCCATTTATTTCAGCAGAAGGATGCATTTAAAGTCAAGGCAATGAGAGAAGGTGACATAAATGGCTCTTCTAAAGAAACATCCTAAGCTCTGTATTTGCTTGAAGATACCAGCATGACCTATGCAAAGCACTTCTGACAGAAGAGCAAAACAGAGCAAACAACATGTGGGGTTCCAAGTCAGAGCTTTTCTCACACCAAAAGCCACTTGACCATTTTCCCAGGTCTCCCTGAATGACTCCGGACATTATCAAAACTCACTAACTCTGCAGCTGTCACTGGGTTTATATGGCCTCCATCTAAACCAGGTCTCTGGGGAGCGCTGCCTACCTGCACCACGTCACTGATCAGGCTCCCAGCAGGGCCCTGCAAACCACGCAGTCCCTTCTGTGGTGCAGGTTCCCTGAGTGTGGGGTAGGAGCCTTTGCCCTCCTCTCACAGCTGGGAAATAGTGAAACAGTAACCTGAGATGGGCAAATGAAATTATGGAGTTATTCTGGAGTTTTCCAAGAGAAACCTCCACAGAATTACATTTCCAGAAAGCACACCAAATAAAGGTCCTATAGTGCAGAAGTGCCGTATACATATACAAGTGTGACAGAGTAACAAGGAAACTTGGGAGCTGAGCACATTTCTTGTCCTCACTAACAGGCTCTGCAGAACAGATTTGTTCTCAGCTGGTTTATCAGGGGAAACGTTCTTCTAAAATTCAGTCTTTTCTCTTCTATACTTGTATTTCTGTTAAAGAATACTTGAAAATGATGTAAAAGAAAAAAAGATTATCATTCCCTATGACTAATGTTGGATTCAATTCTCCTTGTTCTCCACAGAATCCCCCACTATCTTGCTCTGTTTGGTTACCTTCAAATATAAGGGTCTTCCCCACAACCTAACAGAGGATTTCAAGGTAATTTTGCAGTTGTTGCAGGTATGTGATTACAGTAACCTTAATGGTCTGGGCTTCAGCCCTTTTGTCTGTCTTTATGGAAGACCTTACAAATTCCTGACCTGGAAACAGAGTCAGGTTTTCCTCTTTCAGTGATCACTGCACACTTCCCACCTGGTAACATCATTCAAAACTAAATAGCTATGTAATTAGTCCAGATAAAGTATGAACATGTGAGAGCAAAACTCTTAAGACAGGCTGGACTTTGTAGAGAAAATATAGAGGACTGGATTACTGATGTCTGAAACAGGGAAACCAGAGAATCTAGGTGAACTTGTTTTCAGTGATCAGAATGCATACACGTGGTTGAAAAGGAAGAAAAAAGGCTCAAGGGAAAAACTGTAAGCCTGAGAAGGGGAAAGACAGAGCATGTAACCAGGGTTATGTGATTTATGAAGCTACGAAGAAGTAAATCAACAGCAAATAGCAAAAATGAGAATAATGCTTTTAAGTCGGATTTTTGGAGGCACAGATTTCATCTTACATTGAACAAAGGGATTGAAAGGATCTTAATAAACCAGTTTGGATATGCTGAGAACAAATTTTCCCCATTAAAATGATTCCCCTTGCGACTTTTCAAAACTACTGCTTTGAGAACTACTAAAGTTTGAGAAGTGACCCTTTCTCAAAGTCTTTCCCCCTGTTTCACCTATCTGGATGGACAAAGAGGAGAGAAGCTCCTTAAAAAAGGCAGAAACAGACTGGTTTTCCCATGAGATTATATAGTGTTCAGACATTCCCATGAATAACTTTTCCCTTTCTTGTTTCTCTTCCTGCAGGTTGCAGGGGAAAAGCTCTCAACAGAGATTACATATTAAACTCAGCTTAGAGTTTGGGGGGTTTTGATGTTCACGTAAACTGGGATTTCTAACTGATCTCAGTCAAGAATAGCCCAGGCAAGGGCTAGAATGTCTTCCTCCGGCTCTGTAAATCTCTTCTGATCATCCTTGCCTCAGGCAGCTCTTGGGTCAGTCTGATCCAAATGGAAAGTTCCTCTAACCCTTATTAGGCCTTGGATGAAATAACAGGTGCTGCATGCTTGCTTTCTGACACAACCCTCTCCCCTTGTCACTGCCATCCAGAGATGCTTTGTTGTAACAAAGACTGCTGTACAATTAACATTAGAGCTGTTGTGTGATATGCACCGATGGGAAATAAAATGAAGTGCTCAGCTCCTTTTCACCAGGGACTTCAGCCAGGACAACGTACTTTCTAATGCATTTATGTCCAGGTCTGAGAAAATCTGTGGATCAGATGCAAGCATATATTATTTCTATTGTTTGCTTTGCTACCTCAGAGGAACGAGAGATCACCAGTAACTAGCACTCCATCAAGCAGCTTCTCTGCAAAAGCCAGGACTGCGCTTGACAAACCCTGCTTCCAGCAGCTCTCACTCTGAACAGTGTCTGGCACAAGAATACTGGCACCACCTCACAGAAAGGTCCCAAAAACTTCTGCAAAAGAGATTAAATGCTAAATAGCTATACAAGAGAATTAGTCTTATTTTCAGCATACAGTGAGCAGACAGGAGAACATTAGCAAGCCAGTTTGAGGACAATCATGTTTCCTTTGCTCTTATGAGCTAAATGCCTGATTTTATGGTACATGCCAAGCAGCAACAACCTGAAACATTCTTCCACTGCTAGCTGGGAAGCCAGCGAAAACTACAGAGTTTATTTCATCTCCTCTGAAAAGTCCTGAATGTATCAACTAGCTGTTACGTGCTGGTATATAAGCAAAAAGGTAACCAACCACCACAAACATCATCTCATTTCACTGTTAGTTCTGCTGCTTCACTAAGCTTCCATACGGAGATCAGGCTCCATTCCTAGTCTCTCACCAAACTTTGTCTCAAACATTGCAGTCCCATTAATAGTTGATTTCCAAGGTCCCACACTGGCTTACCCAGTGCATTCCAGCCTTTTCACCTAAGCTCTATAAATTCTGAGGCAGGAAAATGCATCCTGGATTTAAATTAAAATAAAAAAGGATAACAGAGAATGCACCTGCTAATTCCCTCCATGGCAATGACTCTAAAGCTATTTAAGCCCTAAATTCTAGGAAGAGAAGGAAAATTGCCTTTGTTTTCCACAAAGCTGTTCAATAATCAGCCCTGCAGTCTTCAGAGACCGAGGAGGCAGAAGGAGTGGCTGTAAATCTTTTAGTCTGGAAAGCTTTTTAGTGGAACAGAGGTTTTTCCCTAGTTAACCTGCAAAGAGCTTGACACAGAGTCAAGTACCAAGGGGAAAAAAATATCAAGCCTGAAGCCTCCCTTTATTATTAGTTGTATCCATCTCATGCTGCTTTTCTATTCCCCTTGCCTAATAAAGCAGTACAATGCCTTCTGGCTTGCCAGAGACCTTCTGACTGCAGGGAAATCTGAATTCTTTCTTTCTCTCTCACAGAAGACCCCATTACCCTCAGCAAAGATCCCCTCTCACATAATAAAGCTACCAGAGCCTGCTTCCCCCTGCCACCCAGCTGCTACCCAGCTACCGCAGGGTAGTAATTAGCACCCACTTGCACTGTTCCTCCTGGTAAGATGGAAGTAATTGCACCCTCAGCATGACAACCGTGCCCCCTATCATGCCATTTGCCATAGTCAGTGGGGGATACAGAAAGATATTGGTCTTTCACACCCACCAAACATCTTTCTGTGCCTGTAAGATTTTGTTCCAGCACTATCTCTGGCAAACAGGTGGTCTTGTTTGCACAAGAAAGTAATTAGCAGAGGCGGGGTTATTAGGTGAGTATTTTTGGCAGCTATTTTTCTCTGAGTGTGTTTTGCTCTTAAGTTAACTAGGCACCTGGCAGCAATTACAGCCAAAACCAGGCAACCCAGCTAGGCTATCCAGGTTAATGAAAAAAACATAACTGCAGTGCTTTGAAGGGCAAGTGCTTTAAACAGAGGGCAGTCTCCATGAGGAGGGAGAACTGAACTGACAGGAAAGGTGTTAATTGTGGGAGCAGCTACTACAGGTTAGCAATAACAGCCATGGTAACTTATTTTTACATACATTCCCTCTAGTTTTACATCTTCTTTTACTTTCTGCATCCTCATTCAGCCTTTCCATCTGGCAGGTGCAGGCATCCCTCTGCCCTATGCCCCCAGAAGCACATGTGGTTGTAGGCACATAGCGGTGAGTGAACAGCCCTGTGCACTGGGAGGGCTCCAGGGGCTCAGGTCACAGCAAAAGGCAGATCAGCCGCATGGAAGTAAGGCCCATGCTCCTCTGTTCACAGCAGAAATGCCCTGGGACAGGAGCAACGTGACTGGAGAAGCAGTGATACTTGCAGGCCATTATATAAGGCTGTCCTCAGCCATAAAGGAGACTCCCAGCTCTGCTTCACTTTACTAACAGGCTCTTAGTAAGGACAAATATGCTGAAAGCAGCAGACTACCACAGGTTCAGCAGCTTTGATGCTTTGTATCCCGAGCAGGACCTTGCCAAATCACCTAGATTCCTATTCCTGGTTGGCAAAGGAGCTGGCATCAGGTGAGGTGTCAGGAACACGTACCCAACAATTGAGAACTGTTTCCTGCCAACTGGAACAGCTAACATTCTCCAATAGAGAAATATAAAAGCAAATGGTCAAGATGCATATTCAGTAATAGAACTTAGATTCTTCTGCTGGCTCAAAAGCTGCATTGAAGTGAAACAAGCCCTTTATTATGCCTCTGCTGGAAGAGCATTTGCACACACACAGTGAAATCTAGCCATATCATCTACATACTTGGGCATACAAGAATACATTTTAAGTATAAAACAAGTTTTGAAAGGATATCAGAATCCTATTGTGCAGGAGATTAAAACGTATGGCATCAGTGAGTTTCCATTACTTGGGTAGCTATTCCTGCAGTGTCCATCCCCCTGTGAGTGATGGCTACAAAAATGAAGGAAGAAAGAAGTATCAGAACCACACAGCAGCTTTTGAGCAATCCCAGTTGCCAGGGAGATGCCGTCCACACAGCACACCCAGAGCAGAACAGCTGTCTCTCTTGGAACCTGACCTGCAGGCAGCAGCGAAAACTCAGTGGGCATTGGTGGAAAAATCCTCAAAACGATGAAAAAATCATTATGAACACCAATAAAAATGCAAAAATAAATCCCCATCTTACTGTTGGAACAAAATATTTCAGCTAGCCAAAAACTTGTATTGTGAGCTAACAGAGGACAAGGCTTCTTTTTATTGATGTTGGAATAGATGGTTACCACAATTCCCACCTCCACATAGAACCATAGAATGGTTTGGGTTGGAAGGGGCCTTTAAGATCATCTAGTTCCAACCCCCCTGATAAATTACTGCAAATACAAAAGGCTGTTGCTGTAAGTTATATATTAAAATTTAGTTGTCCCTATTCATTTCTCACATCACTGCAAGATACAAATACTGCCTTGCAGTGCTTACACATATTTCTGCCTTTTGATTTTAGAGCCTTTCTACCTTCTAAAGAGTCAATGCAGCGGTCCTTAAGCCTCTCACACATTGCCAGGCAGACATGTACACTTGCTGTAATCCAGCCTAGATTTCCTTTCTTCTTAGCCACCAACCAGATTAAAACTCTTTCACCATTTCACTTATCCAAGTCCCTGTGAACTGGGCATAATTTTAAATTAGTGTCCTTGTTTCTCAAATGACAATAACTTAGCGTGCACAAGACCACAGACCTAAAGTTATTCAGAAAATAGTACCCCACCCTTCTAAGCGATGTTGGATGTTTTGTTTTGTTCCAACTTTCCCAGGCTCTATTACTTCGATGCAAGCACAAGCACACAGACCATCCAGGCACACACAGTGCATACCAGTACCCACCACCAGTAGCTACAGATAATTAATTTCATCGTTACCAAAAAGAAGTATTTTGATGTGTTCCCCTACGTGTTTGCACACTCAAATACATCTGAATTTATACTGGTGCAATGTATCAGTTTTCCTCTTTCCCAGCAAACATTCCTAAATGTTTCTAGGATTTCACAATTCTTTATTTCTCCTGTTTCTCCTTTCAAACATACTCTTCAGGTTTCCCTCATCATAACAGCTCCTGAAACTGAACTCATGTTTCCTGTGATACTCTACAATAAACACATTGTGTGTGTTTAACAGAGACAAGTAACTACTTTAAAAAATATATATATTTAAAAAGGCAAGCATAGCCAAAACAGAGTTTAGTTTCAAGATCCTCAGGGTCTTGTTATATAAAGAACAGCCTGAGGGGAGATAATTTGCAGATGACAAGAAAGCATCCTGACAGGTTCCCTTAAACACAAATCTTCTTTTAAATCTATCCCTATCTTTATATTGAACAATCTGAATTTTAAGGGTCAAAAGCCAAGCAATTCACTAGCAAGTATTAGACTTTGCTATGCTTGCTTGCAGTCCTGAATGGTGTTCTTATTGGATTTAAGTGCAAAGAAGTATCATAGGTACTAAAGAGGCTAATATCTGGGGGAGGGAAACCTTTTTTTCCTTCACAAGGTCACTGCTTCTCTGGTCTTGAGCGATAAAGTGGATTATTAATCAATCCTATGTAATCCTACAGAGGCTAATGATATTTTGACCCATGATACTCATTGGTTTGTGAATCTGCATTTAGGATGTGTCTGATGGAAGCATAAGCAGAGGTGCAGGACTGGAGCATGATCGAGTTCTCTGTGTACAACAGATGCCACTGTCATTAACTGGTACAACAGTACAACTTTCTTATAAAAATCAGTACGTTTCTTTTGAAGCAAAATAATTTTCACTACACAGAAACAGACCAGACCTGCTCTCTTTCCTTCTGCATCCCTGCCACCCTGTCAGGAAAGCAGCTCCACACCACAGGAGCAGCCTGGCACCCAGCAGTGCCTGCTGCAGCCGGTCTTTTAGAAGATGTGATGTGATTACTATGGCATTACTGATCCTCTAATGACCAATTAGGGTCACTGCCAATTATTACAATTACCTGACTCTTTCTAGCAACAAAGCCCCTTTTTGCTTCTCTGCATTTGGGCTCAGCTAGAAATTTACTGTATCAAATGGCACGTTATGCATCTAGCATTTGTTTTGTCCCGACTTGCTGTTTCAGTTTGTGTTCTTGTTGTTGCTTTTAATGTTGGCCAAAGTGCCAGTTATTTCTGAAAAGAAGCCTAAACTTTATCCATGTGGACACTGTCTGGTTTCAAGAACGCTCGCTATCACTCTCCCTTGGACAGTCTTGCTCACCAGTGAGGCTGGTGATTTCTATAAGACTTCCTTGCTGGCTACTTGTTTCTTCTAATTACGTATTTATCATGCAAGTGCTGTTTATAACAGCAAAGCAACTCAGTCCAGTCTTCTGCTAATTTCACAATAGCTTTGTACCTCACTTACAGATAATCACTGCGCCTAGTATCACACCATTTGAAATGTATCCTCCATTACTATCATGAGACTGTGTTTCTTTCTGGCCTGGTACAATATTATAAATGCATATGCATACATGAAAGGCCTATGCTAGTCATGTAGTCATTGCCATCAAAAGGAACCACTGCAAAGCAAAATAAAGAGACAATTATATATATGGATAGAATCTTACATCAAAGATTCAAAATTAATCTATGAAAAAAATATTCTCAGTAAATAGAAGAAATCTTTTTCCTTATGTTTACAAGTGCAGGTGACAGACAGTTATGTGCAGGTTCTAGCAGTTAATGGCAATGCAGGACTGAAATTAGCAGAGTCCCAGCCTCATCTGAGTCACTCCAAAGCTGTTTCATGCTCACAGGCTTTTTGACCAACGTTTGATAGGCAGTTGTCACACCTCTCCAGATAGAGTCGACAACACAGAGCAGAGAGTGCTTTCAAAAGACAGTGAATTACAGAAACTGGAAATTTCCCATTTATACCTGGCAAGATGTCACTATGTAGAATGCAAGCACAGCACTTTTTATCAATGCAGGGGAGCAAAGAACATCTCCTCTAGTGGCTTTTCAAATTGCTCTTTGATGCCGTTGCTGGAGTTCTCCGAAGCGCTGGTGCTGGGGCCTCCATCGCTCCCTGTCACTCAGCAGGTCAGCCCGGCCCCACGCACTCAGCTTCAGCACAGGCAGTGCTGCTGAAGGGCTGCAGGACCGAGCAGCCCAGGGCAGTGCCGTGACTGCTGCCTGTCAAAAAGCAAAGCAGAAGGGTGTAGCACGAGGAGAAACAACATCTCTCTCATGTACTGCCAGGTACAACCGCTGCATGCACTTGCTTGATCACATTTTCCTTAGTGAACTGCTCTCCTGCTTAATGGTCTATGAGTTTTTGACTATATTCCAGCTTATTTTTAAGACTTCGATTCTAGGAACATCTCCTGCATAGGTACAGACATCAGATCTTTGATTCACCGAGTGCTTTGAGAGCTCTACCACTGTTCACGTTCACTGCTTGGGCAGTAAGCAACCTGTGAGCAGCTTCAGGCAGTCTGATGTAGTGAGACAACTGATGGAAGGACACTACAGCCTTCTGGCTAAAGAAGAAAACAAGTTATGTAATTAAACAAGTTAAAGAAAAAAAAAATTACACTCTTTAAAGGAGGCATATTATTGGAAATGTCTTCTGGAAGCACCCTTTTCTGAGTGTCCTTGTTACTTTTCCCTTGCGATCAGAATCTGGGACATGCCCATTAGCATGATGTGGCAGCTAGCTGCTGGCACATGCAGGGAGTTGTGCTGACAGAAGCTATGAAACATATATGTGTTTTTTTTTCCCTACAAGGACATCTTCACACCACTGTCACAACCTTACTCCCATCTAAATCTCTTTGGAGCTTTCACACCCTGTCTCATCTTTTGTCGGATGTCAAAGAGGATCATTTATGGTATCCTCCAGATATACCTGCTGTGTCCCTGGAGTCCAAATAAAATAAACTTCACCCACAGCATTTCAGAGAAGACCTCAACAACCTTCCAACCACAGCCGCTACCAATAAACCTCCATTTCCCTCAGGAAGGCAAGATGACATTCTGGCCCTCCTGCTACATGCCTAAATAACTTTAAATCTGTAAATCCACTTGTATATTTAACGTGTTGAATAACAGCACTTGCCCTTCATAAGCAATGAAGCATGCCCATAGTCCTAGAATGAATCAACATCAGCAAAGGATTGTGCTCAGGAGTCTTGCCCTCCACCTTTGCTCACTTTGTGTTCCATCTGTCTTTGTGAGCACTACTGCTACTGCTTGCAAAGGCTACTTTCTCATCAAGATAGAGCAAAATGATGCTGTCACAGTAGCTGCAGTAGTACAGCAGGCTCTGTTAGCTAGAGACATAAATCAGTGTTTACTAAATAGAGAAAAAGTCAACTTGAAGGAAAGAAATGCTGTCTGTAAGCATCTTGTAACTCAGAGCAGAGCGCTCATAAAAGCACTGTAGACATGACTTGATTGTGCTTTCCAAATAGCTGTGTCATAGCTGTAACAAATTTCACATGAATGTGAATTTAAGCATTACGTGCTGTTTAGCATCTTGAGAACCCTCCTTGTAAATTCTATCTTTAGGAAAGGGCGTATGACATGGAGAAAATAAATGTTTGGGAATGGTTACGTTACTTATGATGATGCTTTCACCTCAAAGATGCTATGCCTGGTGGTCTTGCCCTGACATAGTAACCACAACATCATATCTCCCTTAAATAAATCAGAGATTTTACATAGACTGTGCAAACAGCCTTAATGCTATCTTCATGTACAAATACCCTGCCCACAGATAATGCTGTTACAATTCCTGCTTGGCAGACTGTAAATTAGCGAGCTGACGGACTGAACCGCTGCTGCTAGCCTTTCACATGCTCAGCTGACTGCTGCTTACTAGGATAAGAAATGCTTAATAGAATGACTTGATCTGGCTTCCCTTAGCTGCATCGAGTAGCAAAGGGATTTAACTCAGACTGACACTGGTTGGAGTGGTTCCCACAGATAAAACTCTGTGTCTGGCTATGCTGGCACTAAGACGAAAGGGATATATTTGTATACCATTAATGTTTTATATCTCTAGACTTTTCCTGCTTCTCCCTTCAAGATCAGTGACGGTGACCATTGTTCAGAGCCTACATAAATCCTTTCAACAATACAACATATTACAGCCATTTTAAAAGAAATTGTGGAGCACAGATAAGTTCTCCTGCATTTGTTTGATATATTCCATACCAGTTCAGCCTGAATTTCTCTTCCAGAAACAAATCTTTGTGTCTTCCAAATTACTTGACGTACAGTGGTACAAATTCTCCCAATTTATTTCATATTGATTATTATCTGCCTGAATTATTCCTTCCTGAGATCACCTTTAACAGTAACAGCTTTCTCTGTCTTTCCAGAAGAGCCTGCACATCAGGCACACACCCATTACAAGTACAAGCGGCCCCTGGTCACAGCAGCTCCTTTCAGGAACTCTGAATGCATGTATTCTTAAAGCCAGGTCATCTTGTAACTGCCTGTAATGAGAAAAGGCTCTGAAGTGATGTGAGAGTTCAAAGAAAGTAACTAATGTGTAAAATTTCATTTTTTTCCTCCTCTTGAGAAGCTAATTTTAAAGGGATTTTGAAGCTATGAATAATTGGAAAAAATTGTGAACAAATGATTTTTGCAACACTGTACTGGAGGTGTATGTCAAGAAAAATGGCTTTTTGTCTTACCACCTCCTCCTCACTCCCCATTTTAATTATTACAGTTTGGTACCTGGTCCTGCAGAGAGCTATACAAAAGCCACACAGAGGCCAGCTCTTTCCAGATGGAGATA